>MU767539.1:28114-67637 GCA_026770625.1 Nicotiana glauca | reverse complement strand
CTTGATGGCAACGGGGTCGAAAACGTACTTTCACGATGTCGCAAGTCTTTTCAAATAAATAATATTAAAAGTTTATAAATAAAAGCACATAGTTAGTATGTAATGAAAATTAGATAAAATCAAAAATACAACAGTTAAAGCAACCGTGCTAGAACCATGGAACTCGGGAGTGCCTAACACCTTCTCCCGGGTTAACAAAATTTCTTACCTAGGATTTCTAGTTCGCAGACTGTAACAGAGTCAAACTTTCCTCGGTTCGGGATTAATTCGGTGACTTGAGACACCATTATATTCTCAAGTGGCGACTCTGAAAATTAAAATAACTAATCCCGTTTCGACCGTCCTTTAATTGAAAAAACTCTTTTTATTATACCCTTCGCAGGGGTATAAGCGCCGTAAAAAAGAGGTGTGACATCAGGGCAAGACCTGTCCGGGGGTGCGAGGAGGACGTTGCCGCTGATAACGATCTCATATTTATCGGTAGCTCCGTGGACATAAATGCACCCAGAAAGGATGATCCTTCATTGATGGCTCGGGCCGGAAGGCCTCTTGAGACTATTGATCCTACTGGGCTCAAGGCCCCTAGTCTCGAGGAAGATATCCCCAAGAGAGGAAGAATGAAGGTCCTTCTTTACCTGATTTGGCGACCGATTCTCGAATGTCGGGAGATACTTCAAGGGAGATTGGCTTCAACATATCTCTGC
This sequence comes from Nicotiana glauca, assembly GCA_026770625.1. NCBI lineage: Eukaryota > Viridiplantae > Streptophyta > Magnoliopsida > Solanales > Solanaceae > Nicotiana > Nicotiana glauca. The sequence continues at coordinate 66,933 of MU767539.1, read as the reverse complement.
CAGATCAGAGCGCCTCGAGTTGCCCTACCAGGGCCGATGAGATCAAGCCGGTGGATGCAAATCGACCTTCGAAGAAGCTTAGCGACTCTGCTCTATGATGAGTTTGGAGTCATTACTACTTTTTTTTTGGACTTCGCACTTTCTTCTTTTCAACCGAACCTTTTTTTCTCATAGTCCTTTGATAAGCTCAAGCCTGGTCTTCTTTGTTGTGAGTCTAAGCTGTGTAAAACCTTGAATGGGGATAAATCCCTTAGGCTTCTTTGTGATAAGAAGACAAGAGAGCCGATGCATCTTCGATAGGAGTTGAAATGAAGTAGTGATTATGAAGGCTACCTCAAGATACATGTAATCTCTATTTTGGGGGACTACAGGTTTCACCTCCCATCTTCGGGAACTAACATTTTGGTATCTCAGTTGTAGAGAAAGATAGGGGCATTGGAACACCTTCGGGGTGAATCCAACCAGGTTACCTCCAAATACAACGAATTGAGGGCACAAATAGATGCTCATGTTGTGGCCAAAAGGAATGATTTGGGTAAGGCCTCCGCCCTCGAGATACAACTTCGTAATGCTCGAGAAAACAACTCGGTCAAGACCAGCAGGATTGCTAAACTTGAAATAGATCTTTTGGAAATAAAGTCCAAGGTTGTGGACGCTCAGGCCGAAGTTGAAGAGGTCCGAGGAAAAGCCGATAAGAAGGTGGCCATCTATCTAAAAGATATTGTTGCAGCCCGTACAAAGTTGGGGGGGCTTTGATCAAGAGAGGAGGAGCAACGAATATGTTCAGTGCAGATCCCGAAGGGAAACTCTCGAGGAGAGTCATAGTAAGGGCTTCGATCTCTCGGAGGAGATAGAGCAGGAGAAGGAGGATGATTTCGATGCCAAGTTCCTTATTTCCGATACTAAAGACAACAAGGAGGCCGGTGAATGAGTTGTTCCGTAGGAGCCGATTGAGATATAGTCCCTGAGGAAAAGCTGAGTTCCCGAGGGTAGACTAGGTTTTTCTTTCTTTTCCTTTATATCGGGCTCCCTGTGAGAGCGTTGTAAAATGTATCTTTGCTCCATATAATAAAAAAGTAACCCCTATAAATTCCCACTTGCTTGTGTCTTTGTTCATGTTTCAAATTTCGATATTTGTCGATAACCAACTCGGTATGTTGAACTTATGATATAAACCCATCAGCTTTTCATGCTCGATGAGTGGTTTATAATAGTTGACCGTTTAGGTCTTGGTCCTCAAATCAAATTTTGACTCAGGCTCATTGACCCTTAGGTTTTCAATATATCGGCCCTTAGGATATTTGGTATGGCTCTTAGGCTCTTATGTGTTGACCCTTAGGCTCTTTAGGTTGGCTATTAGGCTCTTACGCATTGGCCTTTATATTGGGTCGATGTGACCTCTAATATGGCTATAGTTTTCCCTCTTTCGGTTAAAGATTTGATTATTCCTTGGCATGTTTTATGTTCATCCGAATCTTCGATAGCTCAAATAAGAACCTCGATTATGAGTCGATTGTGACGATAATTGAGTACCTCAGGAGGTTCTCTTGAAGGCTGATTTTTCGAAGCCTTTTCATTGTTTGGAGCTGATATGATCAAATATCTTTTGCTTATGCCTACGGTAGCCTGATTAACTGGTTCTTTTCAAAGTATTTTTGAAGTATTTGGAGGCCTTTAGTTTTATGAAAGCAATTAGAAGCCTCCGAGCTGCGTTAATTCGGCCGTAGACTTTTAGTTCGACCGTAGTCTTTAGTCCCCGCGTGCGGTGACCTTGGAGTCTATATAGAGGGTATGACTTTTTAGGGGTCTTACAAGTTCGATATATAGCCTCGGCTTTAATATCGGAGTTATGCCTTTTTAAGGTCTTATAAATTTGAGCACGCCTTGTTAAGGTCTTATAGATTTGATGTTGCCTTACTGAGGTCTTACAAGCTCGATGTTGCCTGATTAAGGTCTTACAAATTCGAGTTTTCGAGGGCCCGATAAGCTGGCTGTCGATGACAGCCCCCGAATGTTTGAGAGTTTCTAGCCCTTGAGCTGTCTTATGAGAAAGTGGTGAACTTCTTTGAGTCGTGAAGTGTTCTGATAAGCAAAGGGGGCTTCCTCAATTACTTGATATATGAATATATGTTTTTTGCCTTTGGAGGCCCGATAATTCTATATGGACACGATTCATTTGACCGTTTGGCTGAATACAATATTCTCCTATCGGGGTCCTCCTAGGCGTAGTTTGGTTTCTTACAAGGGGTAACCTCCTGGGGTGATGCCCCCAATATTTGAGGTTGATCGAAGAGAAGCCTCGAATACTTGATGAGTTCTCCTTAGGTAGCATATGGATGTTACCTCGTTAAAAACCTCGTCGGTAAAACCCATTCGGGATAAAATCTGATCTAAGGGAAAAAGAGCGCAATGCATGCTTTAAACCCCAGGGTCTTCGATCTGGAGGGCACTTCAATTCCTTTTAATCGAACACTTACAGTAAATTAGTACAAAACATAAATAAAAGGGAAAGGGTTGTACCTTAACGATGGCAATTGAGCTTTGATAAATTCCAACTGCTTGTTCCGGGGATGCAACACGGTCCTTTACTCACTCCTTTGGATGTAGCCGAGAATGTGGGTTGTAGTTGCTAGCGGATTTTTTACTTGTCTTTTGTCCACTTTGATGTAGAGGGCGTCGATGTCGGTGCCATGTCGTGCATCGCGAACATTTCTCTTGCTACATGTTGCTCCCCGTATACTGTTTTTACTCCATCCATGTTTAGAAATTTCATCGTTTGATTGAGGGTCGAGGGTACTACCCTCATACTGTGTATCCACGGCCTTCCAAGTAAGTCATTGTATCTCATGTCACCTTCGATGATATGAAACGTGGTATCTTGGATCGTACCGGCTATGTTAACTGGGAGAATGATTTCCCCTTTTGTTGTTTATCTCGCCATGTTGAATCCATTGAGGACTCGAAAGGCAGGTATGATTTGGTCGAGCAGTCCGAGCTGCTCTACCTCTCTTGACCTGATTATGTTGACCGAGCTACCTGGATCCACGAGCACATGTTTAATCTGATTTTTATTTAAAAGAAAAGAAATTACTAATGCATCATTATGAGTCTAAGACAAGGTCTCGATGTCCTCTTCGCTGAACGTGAGAGCATCTTCTGGTATGTAACTCTGAGTTCGCCTTTCCCTGGTGATGGATATTTTTGTCCGTTTGAAAATGGGTTCCTGTGGGGCGTCGACCCCTCTAACGATCATGTGGATTATGTGTTGTGGTTCTTCTGGTTCATTTTTTCTGTTCGCCTCTCTTTCCCAAAATTGATTTTTATCTCGGTCATTGAGGAATTCTCGAAGGTGCCCTTCGCTGATTAGTCGGGCTACCTCTTCTCTAAGTTGCCTGCAGTCTTCGGTCCTGTGACCATGAGTTCCGTGATATTTACACATCAAGTTAGGGTTTCTCTATGAAGGGTCTGATAGTATGGGTTTCGGCCACCTGGTATCTTTGATTTTACCTATGGCCAATACGATATCCGAGATATCGGCGTTGAAGTTGTAGTCATATAGTCGGGGTGCCTCTACTGGCCCAGTGTGCCTATCAAAACCGGCTTTACTCGTGAGTCCCTGGGAATTAAGACCTTGATCTTCCCTCTGATCACCTCGAGGTATATTACACCTTGGCGAGTTTCTTCGGTGTTCTATATACGGCTGGTATCTTTCCTTATTTAATCTTGACTCTTTTTCTGTAAACCTTTGATCCTTCATTCAGAGCCTGCCAGGATATACTAAACCCGAGGGGGCTCCTAGTTGGTCATCTTCGACCCTGCTCTTTGATTGGTATCTGTTGTGTAAATCCGCCCAGTCACGGCGGGATATTCGACCAAATTTTATTTTAACTGCATTGAAGCTACTGAGCTTCGCTCGTTCAAGCCTTGAGTGAAGGCATGTACTTGCCAGTCATCATAGACTGGTGGTAATTCCATTCGCTTCATCTGAAAACGAGATACAAATTTCCTTAGCATCTCGTTTTCTCTCTATTTGATTTTGAAGATATTGGACTTCCTTGTAGCAGCCTTGATGGCACCAACGTGTGCCCTCACAAAAGAATCTGCCAACATTGGCAAATGAATCTATCAAATTTGGAGGTAGGTTATGATACCACATCATATCCCTTTCCAATAGCGTTTCTCCAAATTTCTCCAACAAGACAGACACTATCTCATCGTCCCTTAAGCCATTTCCTTTTACAGCACAAATATAAGCGGTGATGTGCTCATTGGGATCCATGGCCTCGTTATATTTCGGGACGTCGGGCATTCTGAACTTCTTCGGGATAGGCTTCGGAGCCACACTTGGTGGGAATGGTTTCTATATGAACTTCTTTGAATCTACGCCCTTTATAATCGAGGGGGCGCCCGGGATCTGATCGACCCTCGAGTTATAACTCTCCACCCTTTTATCATTATCTTCTATCCTCTTCTCTCCCGATTCAATTATTTTGGTGAGATCCTCGAGCATCTTCATAATAGCAGATTCTGTTACTGACCCGTTGTTGCTCAATCTCTCTAGTACTTGCTCGACTCGAGAAGTTGTTTCCGGTGCTACTGTGCTTGGGGTTTTTTGGTGGCTTTGTAGATTAGCAATAGCCACCTGTTGTGCTTGCAACATTTCGAAAATGGCTTGAAGACTAACGTCTCTTTCCTCACCGCGCACGCTTCTGTCGGTATGAATGCTTACATCGACATGCACAGCATTCCGCGAGCTCACGTCGATGGGGATTGGTGCTTCCCTTGGGTTTTGCGGTGGTAAACCGGCGTCTGCACCATTTTCTCCTTGGAGCCCAATACCGTTGTTTTCACATGCATTTGCTGAGTTAGACATTTTGACCTGAAATCAGAGATACTTGGACAATAAAAAGTGTGAAGAATAACTTTGTGTTTTCAGAAAACTAGCACCAAAATAATCACTATTATTCTTAGCCCCATGGTGGGCACCAAACTATTTACCTTGAAAATGGTAACTACAAATATATTTGATTTTATGGTTCTAAAATACATGATTTATCTTAACACTAATTGTTACGCAATAGATGCTAAGTGTGAGTCAAGAAAATAAGAAATACAAACCAATAGAGTTACAAGGCTGAACCTCGAGCTGGTTGGAGCAGGGCCTCGAGGTCTAGACGGGCTAATGGCAATGAAGAATTGATGAAGAATCAATGGTAATGAGGGCCTTAAAGATAGCCTTTTGCAGTTAATAATGAGCAATAAATGAAGAACAATAAATGAACAATGACAACAGCAACAACAACGGCCCAGTATAATCCCACAAATAGGGTCTGGGGAGGGTAATATGTACGCAGGCCTTACCTCTACCCCGAGGAGCAGTAAATGAACAATGAAAGAATAAGAAATAGATGTGTAGAACAATTGTTTAAGCAAAGAGCAGAGAAAGTTGTATTGTATTCAATATGTAGTGTAATAATCTAAATCCCCTATAAAATGACAAGGGTCCCCTTTATATAGGAGGGGTGAATCCCAACACAGTAAAATGTCTAATTAATGACGAAGAAAAGCTACTAGTACATCTATACAACAGCTCGGTACGGACTTGTACTATTCGTGCAGGCCTGGTCAGTTCTATCAGCGTGTATTTGGGAATTTTCCCGCCTTTCCATGACGATCATCAATTGTACTGCTCCGAGGTCGACCATGGTGAGCCTTCAATGTGCTCCCTCGAGGGACACACCTCGGGGTCGCACCTCACAGTCTGCTTTAGCCTTCTTCGAGGTTAGGCGTGGAGCGGCATAGTAGCCCCAAAGTTGAACTCTTCCGACTTTGACCGTATGCAAAGTGTGTGGGTTTAAAATCATTTATTTGGGGTAGCTAAATCTCAAATCCTTGTTCGTGGTGATCGTCAAATGGTTCGTTCAGATAATACAAGTACAATATCAAGTACTCAATCCTAGCGAGCCAAATTCAAAATTACAATTAAAGAACAAGCACTTGAATTAAAATCAACTCCATCAAAAAGATCAAGCATGGAGGGTCTTAGAACCAAGTTTTGAAGAGAAGAATAAGGGAAAACTCTTTAAATTTCAGATATTTTTAGAGATTGTTAGCCCTAATTATTTTTTGAAAATTAATATTACATTTGTTACCTAATGCCTTGTTTTGATTATTTCGTCGACGCAAAAATTTTATTGTTATGAATACTTCAAAAAGAATGTAACATCAGTATATACCATCCTTACTTGGCCATTCATGAGGTGTTCATTACAGTTATCTGCAAATCAATAGAGAATTAAGCTTGCGCTTATTAGCTTGGTTTGATCAGCAGTTCCGTATGCTTTTGTTATTTCACCTTTCGTTTTGTTCTGAAATTACCTATCCAAGAACTGTAACCCTTTATTCCATAAGCAGTTTATTTTCTCTTTTGAAATTTTTGTTTAGTTTTATTTTTTCCCGTAGGTATTAAATTAAAAAAATCTAGGGTAGAGGTGCATTTACTAAAAGTCCGACACTTCACCTCTTAGAATTGGACTCGTGTTAAATTTAAGGAGTAGAAATGGCGTAGGGTAGCCACAGTATAAGTTGGTATTTACTTTTTATCCAGCATTTTTAATGCTTTGCAATAGTAGCCACTAATCTATTAAAAATAATATGAAAAGACTGTGTTACCCTTTTCCTCCCCAAACAGAAATACACTGATGCAATTACATATCAACATCCAGATATATGATTTATGTCAAGACTTACCGTCGATTTGGTGAATATTATTGGCTGAAGTTTCTTCATGTCAAAAGTTGGAATGACAACATTTGTTAAAGTCTGATGCAAACGAGTCTCTCCCAACTTCTCTTGCAGAACTTTGTGAAGATATTTTTCATCATATTTGGGGCCCAAAATGGGAGGCCAAACTTTGTAATTGAAACCAAATCTGTTTTATTATACTATTCTAGAAATTAAACATACAACCTTTTGCATATCTGTACAATTTTTCGCTTGTCATGATAGGTTAGGAAAAATTCATAAATACTTTCTCACTTATAGCTGAATTTTTAATTATACACTTAAATTTTGCAGCTGTCTTATTACCCCCTTAACAATTTTAAAATGGAATAAATTTAACCTTAAAGTATCATGACCACGTCTATGTTGTGTGGTGGAGTACACGCACCTCAATGTTGTTTACCACTAAAACTCATTCAGTCACTTCAGATGAAATACAAATACTTGGTACCAAGGAAATGTAGTCTTGAAGTCCTAAAGTTAAGGACACAAATTCAAAAGTTAAGGACAGGCAGTCCTTAACTTACAGTTACAAGTTCAAAAACTAAGGACAATAGGTCCGTAACTATGATTTCCAAGTTCAAAAGTTAAGGACAAACAGTCCTTATCTTACAGTTACACGTTCAAAATTTAAGGACAAGCAGTCCTTAACTTACAGTTACAAATTCAAAAGTTAAGGACATACAATATTTAACTTATAATTACACGTTCAAAAGTTAAGGACAAACAGTCCTTAACTTACAGTTACAAGTTCAAAAGTTAAGGACGCTTGGTCTTGAAGTTTGAGTTCCAAGTTCAAAAGTTAAGGACATGTAGTCCTGAAGTCCTGAACTTAGAGTTACAGGTTAAAAAGTTAAGGACTTGTAGTCTTGAAATCCTGAACTTAGAGTTTTAAGTTCAAAAGTTAAGGACATGAGCAGAAGGGTATTTTCGTCGGGCCAGTTAAAGTTTATTAAACCAGTAGCTAAAGACTAAAGACATTTAAAACATTGGCTTTAAAATAAAGATAGGAGCTGTTAGTGGCTATTTGTGCACATCGCCCATTTAAGTATTGAGGTTGTACGGACCATTTGCATCTATACTCACTTTTTGTGCCACATTTTAACCTGTGCCCGCTTTGCAAAAAAAATTACAAGCGTACCCGTTTTTTCACATAACTTCAGCACACGGGGCTGAAGTAACAAAGGCAATTACACAAAACTTCAGCATTTTAGTAGCCGGACCTGAAGTTCAGCTCTAGAACTGAAGTTTTTGTTTTGTAACTCGCGAACTTCAGCTTTAAAGCTGAAGTTTGTCAGTTATAAAATAAAAACTTCAGCTCTAGAGCTGAAGTTTTATTTTATAAGTTTTTGTTTAGTAACCGGAAAACTTCAGCTCTAGAGCTGAAGTTTGCCGGTTATAAAATAAAAACTTCAGCTTTAGAGCTGAAGTTTTTGTTTAGTAATCAGGAAACTTCAGCTTTAGAGCTGAAGTTTTTATTTAATAACCCAGAAACTTCAGCTCTAGAGCTGAAGTTTTCAAGTTATAAAATAAAAATTTCAGCTCTAGAGCTGAAGTTTGCCAGTTATTAAATAAAAATTTCAGCTAGAGCTGTGTTTAGTAACTGGGAAACTTCAGCTCTAGAGATGAAGTTTGTCAGTTATAAAATAAAAACTTCAGCTCTAAAGCTGAAGTTTCCCAGTTATAAAGGGAAGCTGAAGTTTTTTTAAAAATAGGTACGGATGCAAACAAAAAGACAAAGCGGCTACAGGTTAAAAAGGGGCGCCCAAATAGGGCGCCCGTGCAATTTTTACAGGTTGTACCTAGTCCAAGATGTTGTAAATGTGTTGGTAATGGTACAGACTTTAAAATACTGTCCTTGTCTAAATCTGCTCCAATCAGTTCAACTATCCGGTACTCCCTCCTTCTCATAATATGTGTCGTGGTTACTAAAAATAGTTGTCTCAAATTATTTTTTATTCTAGAAATTCAAGACAAAATTGATTATATTTTTCTTTTTTTATCCTTAATAATCAATTGCATTCACATTTAGTAAAAATATGGATAATGTCATTGATAGAAATGACACATAAATTGAGATAATATTAAATAAGGGTAAAGTAATCAAAAACTATTCTTTTTAAAGGAGCACGCACAAGAGAATCACGACCCATATTATGAGACGGAGGGAGTATTAAAGTTCCCTGTGTACTCTTTGCCCCTAGGCACCTATATAAAGTTTGTCTTAATTCCTTCTTCAATCATCTATTTTAATTTGCTGATCAACTAATTTTGTCTCATGTGGTAGAGAAGAATAATCAAAAAAGAAAAGTGAGGGGAAAAAAAGATAGAGCAGGTGAACTGACCTCGAAAAAAGAGCCACATATTTTATATTTGAGTATTTAAACGATTTAGCATAGTTAAAGTACCGCTGTGATGACTGTCAATCAATAAATTTTGTATACGAAAACTTAAGTTGAAAGACACTTCACAACAACAACAACATAGTTGAACCTAGGGGTGTTCAAACCGAACCGAAAAACCATACCAAATCGAAAAACCAAACTAAATCGATTAAAAAAACCCGACTAGGTTTGGTTTGACTTGATTTGGTATTCAGTAAAAAAAACTCGAACCAAACCGACATATAAATATATAAATTTTATTTATATTTTTAAGACTTTGTAGTGATTTTTCTTTAGAAAATGTAGAAATATTTGGGATCCTCTCATGTATTAACCTTGAAAGCGTAAATTAACGAAAAATTATTGTTAGACGACTAAGAAAATAACAATCATGTGTTGCTAAAAAATTTCTCCCATTACAATATTTTAATAGATCATATATTTGTCAATTTTTTTCATATTTGCTAAACATATATGCACTTATCAAAGCTTTATATATAATTTTAATAACGTAAGATTGAAATAATATTCATGTAACAAAAAACCGAAAACTCGAAAAACCCGACAAAACCGAACCAATCCAAACCGATATAATTGATTTGGTTTGGTTTTGATAAAAACCGAACCAACCCGATCCATGTACACCCATACAACCCACAGCCAGAATGAATGGTGATATGCCTTAAATTGAGGAAATGAGATTTGGCTCGACCTCACACGCGATTGGACATGCAGCTTTAACAATAAGGTAGCGTCACACAATTTGGTGGCCGACTAATAAATTAGATATGACTTTGTGACAAACAAACGATGATGGGGGATTCTGAAAATTAAGATATAAAAACATATTTGTGTTTATATTAAATTAAATTAATGAATGTAATATGGTTGTTTTTCATACATATATAATATAGCGATCATTTTTCACGATTACCTGACATCTATAGTATTACATTAATTTTGAAGAATTAAAATTTAATTATTTGATTTAATATAAACATTGAGTACGGAAAATAAAAATGCCAGCCCATTCCTATGAGCTTCTTTTGTCAAAACTATTGCCGGCAGGGTTTGTTGCATTGGATCATGACCCCCATTTCCCTATATCTTCTTTTGCCTCAACCTCCAACTACTCATTGACTTATTCTCCGCTCATTTCTTTTACAAGTGTCTACAATGTTTATTTAAGTTTTTGGCAAAAATCATCCTTGAACTATAGCCCAAAGCTAAGTTTCATCCTTGTGATATCCTAGTGAACAAAAAACATCCCTATACTATTAAAATTATGGCAAAAATCATCCTTCCGTTAATTTTTGTCAAAAAAACTAACAACCACGTGAGTTTCCCCTAAAGTTTCCAAAACTGCCCCTCCCTCCCAATCATCTTCCATCTTCAAAAACAGATGCACCAATAATCCACTAATTTAATAAAGTCTTATTCTTGTTCTTTTTCAGTTTTTATCAAAAATCAATTCAGTATTTACAATTTTTTTTTTCATTTTTTCAGCTTCTTAAAGCATTTTTTTCGTAAAACTAAAAAATTGTAAAAACAGAAAAAAAATTGTTATTATCAAAAATATTTTTGTTTTTTAAAAACTGAAAAACTATTTTCGTTTTTAAAAAATATTTGTTTTCGTACTTTTTAAAAATTTCAGTTTTTAAAAAACATAATTTTGTTAAAAACGAATTTTTTTTTTCAGTTTTTACAAATTTGTTTTTCCATTTTTGACAAAAAAAACTTACAAAAATTGAAAAAAATAAAAAAATAAATTTAAAAAAACGAAAATATTTTGTTGAAACTATTTCAGTTTTTGTAAGCTTTTCTGTCAAAAATGGAAAAACAAATTTGTAAAAACTGAAAAAAATATTTTCGTTTTTAACAAAATATGTTTTTTAAATACTGAAATTTTTAAAAAGACGAAAAATAATATTTTTCAAAAACAAAAATAGTTTTTCAGTTTTTAAAAAATAAAAATATTTTTGATAAAAACAATTTTTTTTTCTGTTTTTACAATTTTTCAGTTTTACGAAAAAAAATGCTTTAAGAAGCTGAAAAAATGAAAAAAAAAATTGTAAATACTAAATTGATTTTTGATAAAAACTCAAAAAGAACAAGAATAAGACTTTACTAAATTAGTGGATTACTGGTATATCTGTTTGTGAATATGGAAGATGATTGGGAGGGAGGGGCAGTTTTGGAAACTTTAGGGGAAAACCCACATGGCTGTTAGTTTTTTTGACAAAAATTAACGGAAGGATGATTTTTGCCATAATTTTAATAATATAGGGATGTTTTTTGTTCACTAGGATATCATAAGGATGAACCTTAGCTTTGGGCTATAGTTCAAGGATGATTTTTACCAAAAACTCATGTTTATTTGGTGAATCTATTTTCTGCATTAAATTTTTGGTCTAATATTACCTTTGCCGTTAACAACAAGTCTTATTTTTGCTATTGGTCCCTAACGGAGCGTTACACTGAGGATAAATTCAAATCTTAGATAAAAGTAGAAAGGTAAAATTAAACTTTTTTCTCGAAACACGTGGAGTTTATGAAGTGAGGTCTTATAACGACAAGGGCAAATTTGAGAGGACTTGTTAATAATGGCAAGAATATGAATAGAGCAAAATGTAAATAAGGGCAAAATGGAGCAATTTTGGATAGCACAAGACAAATTTGAACCTTTTCTCATAAATGACACTTTTAATTCAAGAAATAGAAAGAAAATCCAAAGGATCATTCTTGTGCTGGAATATTTCATGCGTAAACAAGACAAAAAGGTTTTTCATGCGTTAAAACAAAGAAGTGTTTAATTTCCTCATTTCTTGTTGGGGTTTTGTCCATTGTCGAAATTCTCTCATCTAAGATAGTGAACAAAGAGAATATTCTGAGTTAGTTAAGAGACGGCCTGTCCAACTACTCCATCTTCCAGCACATAACCCGCTAGCTGTATTACCTGTACATAGATAAAGTCCTGACTCCTGACTTCTCTAGCAAAGCAAACCAATGCATGAAATGAATTCGGATTTGGCGCTCTCCTTTCACAGCCACAATCAAGATTTTGCCATTCGACAATTTTGTGCTGCTGCCCGAATGAACGATCAACAACAACAACAACAAGTACATTCACAAAATAGTATAAGTGAGCTGTACACTTATACTAGCACCCATGATCACTCAGCCTCTTCCCAGGAGGAGCAAGAATTTGTTGATAGCTTCTTCAACATTGATTCTTACGACAAAGATCCTCTTGATCACCAAGTAAATCTTGATAATGAGGAGTTTGGAGACTTCACATCAATGATACGCAATGAATACAGTTACGAGAATCTATCAATACTGACCAATGAAGAACCAAGGTATACCGTCCTGGAGGCTTGTAGCTCAAGCGATGATCTTATTGGAGCGGAAACAATTAGCCATGACCATGTGGAGGCAGAGGTGGATCAGGGGCTTCAGCTTGTACATTTGCTCTTGGCTTGTGCTGAGGCTGTAGGTTGTAGGGACACTCGACTTTCTGATTCATTGCTTACTCAAATCTGGCCTGCAGTCACCCCTTTTGGTGACTCACTCCAAAGGGTCTCCTATTGCTTTGCTTTGGGACTTCAATCCAGACTAATGCTTCTTCAACATAGAAATAATGCAGGTGCAACATTAATACAGGACCAGTTAGCAGCTTCATCTAGAGCGGAGAAAAGAGAGGCCTATCATTGGTTGCACCAAATCACTCCCTACATGGCTTTTGGTTTCATGGCAGCAAATGATGCTATCTGCAAAGCTTCCAGAGGGAAGGAATGCTTGCATATCATTGATCTTGGCATGCTCCATATATATCAATGGCAATCCTTAATTAGAACGTTAACTGTACAACCAGACTCACCTCCTCCAAGACTAGTTCGCATCACAAGCATTCTTGAAGATATTCATGATTTTAAGGAGCTTGAACTAGGATTGAAGAGCCTTATGGATGAGGTTGCTGCTACTTCTTCAGGCATTATTCGTCTAGAGTTCCAAGTGATCAAGGAGCCAGTATCAGCATCGCTCTTCACCAGGGAAAAGCTTGATGTAAGAGAAGGGGAGGCTTTAATTGTGAACAGTGTTATGCAGTTGCACAAGTATGTAAAAGAGAGCAGAGGATCTCTCAAGACCATTCTTCAAGCCATCAAGAAATTAGGCCCTGCTCTGGTTACTGTGGTGGAACAGGACGCCAATCACAATGGCCCTTTCTTTCTAGGAAGATTCTTGGAATCACTTCACTATTACTCTGCCATTTTTGATTCACTTGAAGCTAGCATCCCACGGGACTCCACCACAAGGATTAGGATAGAGAAGAGTCATTACGCAGAGGAGATTCGAAACATTGTGGCATATGAAGGATCGAATAGGATCGAGAGGCATGAAAGAGCAGACCAGTGGCGCAGGCAACTTGGACGTGCTGGATTTCAGGTAGTAGGATTGAAGTGTATGAGCCAGGCTCGGATGATGCTTTCAGTCTATGGTTCCGATGGTTATACTCTAGCCAGTGAGAAGGGCTGCCTTCTGCTGGGATGGAAAGGAAGGCCAATAATGTTTGCATCTGCTTGGGAAGTCCACAATGTTGCATCCTCCTGATATGTTAGTGAACAAATCTTGCTGTTGAGTCACATCATTTGAGAAAATAATACTCACCAACAAGGAGGTTCCTATCATTTCACTGGAATTGAGTATAAGCAGCAATGCTTGATTTGAATTTTTAGAGCACGCTATATTACCATTTAACCTGAATTATTTTGCCCCACAAATTTTGAGTTTTCGTTATTCACTTTCTGATATCCAACTAACAAGATATGATATCCGGCGAGAAATCCTTATTTTTTCTGAAAGCACATGACATTGGCAGTTGGAGACAACAACATTGACCATAGTCAGACCCCCAATCTTTCACAAAGGCCTATAAATTTAAGACACCAACCTTTAAGAAGCTTTCTGACCTTCCAGGTCCCTCAACTACCTCATTCCTCGGTAGCAGTAGATGAATAAGCACTAAAAAGGCAGGGAAATTTCTTCACTGGTCATGGTACTTTTATCGGAGAAAAAAGGGCAACCCAGCACACAAGGCATCCGCAGAGTCCGGGGAAGGACCGCACCCCAAGAGGTGTGATGTAGGCATCCCGCGTTCACGTAGGATCCGAGAAAGGGCCGCAGGCCAAGGGATGGTACTTTTATTGGAGCAGTAGATGAATATCCAAGGGCACTGATGTAAACCTCAGCAGAAATGCTGCAGTTTCAAAGGAGAACCAAATTGACTGCAAAATGTGTCACGAATTTTTCAATTGTGAAATACTATAAATGATTGTCATGCCATGAAGAACTCTCGAACGAACAAAAGACTTCTTTTCTCACTTTTCCCAAACAGGATACACAAATATAAGTTTGCAGTACCTCTCCCCGATACAAAAGTGATCCTCATATCTAGAGTAATTGTTTTTATAGATGTCTGAGCATATTCTTTACTGCTCCAATAAAATGAATAAATTTACCACATAAATAAGTGGAAGGTAGACAACTATTAGTTAGATGCCTTGTGACCGGTAGTTTTGTTCTGGAAAGCAGACGACAATAACCGTAATCGACTAGCAATTTCTGTAAAAGATGGCCTTGATGCAGGATTGGGGGCCCAGCATTGCTCCATCAAGCACCTCCATTCTGGATCACAGTAGCTAGGAATTGTTGGCCTTAGTGTATTGTTCACAATACCTCCTGCATACGAGGAAGAATGTATTAAAATGACTAGCCTGATCAAAATAGAACATCGACAAAAGTACAAAACTGTTGAACAGCACTAGGGTAAACATCATAAAAAGGTTCAAACCGGGGTATAAATTGTAAACAAGATTATGCATAAGGAATAATGTAGCAAAATGACTAGCCTGATTAAAATAGCAAATCAACAAAAGAACAGAACTGTTGAATAGCACTAGGGGTCAACGTCATATAAAAGGTTTAAACTGGGACATAAGTTGCAAACAAGATTATGCATAATGGAATTGACTTCTAGCTTTGCATTTGCTGTTTGGTAATCCTCTGATGCTGCCTGCAATTAAACAATTGTTTTAGGCCTTGGGAGTCTCCAAATAAATTTAAGAACATTGCCCAGATTTGTCAAGGTTCGACAGCAATGCATGAAAAGATGCTGGTTTGATTCAATGAAATTCTCAGAGAAATAATTCTACTACAAAAATTAAACCCTCGTCTTTGTAGTTTCTCTTGAGTCAAGCAAGCACCATGTGTTGCAATCCATCCAAAAACACCATTTTAGGAGGATCCTTAGTCTCCAGATCATCTTAGCAGGCTGTTCATTTACTGTCTCCCTGAGCTAGCAACATTTGGGAGCAGGGATGGCTATATTTCTGGGAGCGAACTCTAAGTGAATATGAAGCGCATGGATACAATTTACGCCTTGGAATGGAAGACAATTTCAAATCAGCTTCATCTACGAACATGGAAGCTAGTTATAGGATTTAATAGAGAACTTCCCATCTACTGGCTGTCCGTATTGAGTCCTCCCTATCCTCAATTATCACCACTGAAGTCGATTTTTGCAGCAGAAGGTTAACACCTCCAAATCTCCCAATCATTAGGATGTCTCCTGAACTGCAAGTTCCATCCATTTTCAGAAGAGCAATCAGCCATCCTTGTGTTAACAAGAGAGAACAATTCTGGAAAAAGATCTTTTAGTGTCATATCCTCCAATTTTTCACTCTACAGATTAATCTTTTTTCTGTTGCCCACTTTTGATTAAGTATTTTCATGGAACTCGTTCCATGACCCTCTTATCTTCCATACTGCTACACCATCAGGAGCTAACACTAGATTGGAACACCGTTCTCCATCCCTTCCATAATTTGAGATTATCACCTCCCTAAATCATTACTATTGTCACTATATCTCCAAAGCCACCGACACAATAAGCATTTATTGAGAAGTCTTAGAGGCTTTACTCCCGTTCCCCTCTCTTTATCTTTCATAACAGTGGACCATTTAACTAAATGTATTTTCCACTTCCAGAATTTCCTTCCCATAAGAAATCATTCCTCAACTTGTTTCATCTCTTCTCCACCTTTGTTCAGATTGGAATTAGAGATATAATATATGTTTGAATTCCATCCAATACACTATTTATTAAATTCAATCTCTCACCAAATGACAAGTATTGCCTTTTCCAAGGTGCCAACTTCTTTCCGCAGCCATTTATCAACGATGCCTTGCCAAACCCCCTGATCTTCTGCTTTGCTCCAAAAGATAGGGCCAAATATACTGTTGGAAATTGTTCTAATGTGCTCCTCATTGTTTCCGCCACTTATCCAATTTTTTGTGAGCGTTAATAGAAAATATGCTGCTCTTTCTCTTTGCCAAGTTAACTTTCAATACAAACATAGCTTCAAAAGCCAATGAATCCCTCTTATATATAATAATTGCTCTCACTCTCTGCTTCACATAATAGCAAAGTTTCATCTGCATACAACACATTCGAGACTTCTATACTTCTGTGATCTATGCCTTCTATGTTAAAGCCTTTGATCCATCCATCTGCAACTACTTTCCTCAATATAAGACTTAAGATTTTCATCACCAGTACAAACAAAAAAGGAGATAAAGCTTGTCTTAAGCCCCTTTTTGACTTGCAAATCCACTTCCAATTGTGAAAAATAGAAGAAACTTCTCATTACTTTTTCTTATAATCGATTATCCCTGAGGGCTAGTGGCGCATAGTTCGAAACTCGATAGATAGATAATGGGCCCACCCTTCTCAAAGGCGCATCCGGGATTTGAAGATAGCGGGTGCCATATTTCCTTTAATGTACGCCTCGCACTGACCATAAACGGTTGGATTCAATTCGGTTTGATATGTTTCGAGTTCATACAGGTCGGTTTAATAAATTTAACAACATTTTCAATAGAATAATCAATACAATCTTATAAAAAAGATAATCAGCACAAGTAAAAATTAGCAATCTTCCTTCAATAAAGGAATCACACCATTTTTATTAAATATTTTTGCATAAGTGAAAGAATTTTTCAATAGGAGAATCACACTAATCCTATAAGAGTATAAGCGGAAAAAAAAAAGAAAAAAAATTGATATAGAAACTATACATTGCAAGCAATATATTTTCGATAGTACAACTGCACTTCGTATATAAAATATACAAACTAACAGAATTTTGAAAAGAATAATCTTGTGTACTTTTTATTAACACAAGTGACAGAATTTTGAATTAAGAGCCACAGTTTTTATTTATGGTACTTTGATAATTTGAAGTTTCTTTTTTATATACTCCTTCCAAGGTCATTGACAAACAAACAAAAGGAGAAATGATTGGAAAAAGAAAAAGGCAAAAAAGGAAAAAGATAAAAAAAAAATAAAGGAAGTAGCAAGGAACTAGGCATCAGGAATTTGAAGGATCATAGCAAGGCTCTCAAGATGAAGGCAAATCATGGATGCTTCTCTTATCGCTAATGAGGTGGTAGAATCAAGGCTCAAAAGCAAAGTTCCAGGAGTTCTATGCAAGCTAGATATAGAGAAGGCCTACGATCATGTCAATTGGAAGTTCATTCTAAGATTAATGTCTGATATGGGCTTTGGAACTAAATGGATCAACTGGATCCGTTTCTGTCTTAGCACTGTAAAATTCTCTATTTTGATTAATGGTTTACCCCAAGGTTTTTTCTCCTCAGAAAGGGGGTTAAGGCAAGGGGATCCATTATCTCCCTTTTTGTTCTATGCAAGCTAGATATAGAGAAGGCCTACGATCATGTCAATTGGAAGTTCATTCTAAGATTAATGTCTGATATGGGCTTTGGAACTAAATGGATCAACTGGATCCGTTTCTGTCTTAGCACTGTAAAATTCTCTATTTTGATTAATGGTTTACCCCAAGGTTTTTTCTCCTCAGAAAGGGGGTTAAGGCAAGGGGATCCATTATCTCCCTTTTTGTTCTATGCAAGCTAGATATAGAGAAGGCCTACGATCATGTCAATTGGAAGTTCATTCTAAGATTAATGTCTGATATGGGCTTTGGAACTAAATGGATCAACTGGATCCGTTTCTGTCTTAGCACTGTAAAATTCTCTATTTTGATTAATGGTTTACCCCAAGGTTTTTTCTCCTCAGAAAGGGGGTTAAGGCAAGGGGATCCATTATCTCCCTTTTTGTTCTATGCAAGCTAGATATAGAGAAGGCCTACGATCATGTCAATTGGAAGTTCATTCTAAGATTAATGTCTGATATGGGCTTTGGAACTAAATGGATCAACTGGATCCGTTTCTGTCTTAGCACTGTAAAATTCTCTATTTTGATTAATGGTTTACCCCAAGGTTTTTTCTCCTCAGAAAGGGGGTTAAGGCAAGGGGATCCATTATCTCCCTTTTTGTTCTATGCAAGCTAGATATAGAGAAGGCCTACGATCATGTCAATTGGAAGTTCATTCTAAGATTAATGTCTGATATGGGCTTTGGAACTAAATGGATCAACTGGATCCGTTTCTGTCTTAGCACTGTAAAATTCTCTATTTTGATTAATGGTTTACCCCAAGGTTTTTTCTCCTCAGAAAGGGGGTTAAGGCAAGGGGATCCATTATCTCCCTTTTTGTTCTATGCAAGCTAGATATAGAGAAGGCCTACGATCATGTCAATTGGAAGTTCATTCTAAGATTAATGTCTGATATGGGCTTTGGAACTAAATGGATCAACTGGATCCGTTTCTGTCTTAGCACTGTAAAATTCTCTATTTTGATTAATGGTTTACCCCAAGGTTTTTTCTCCTCAGAAAGGGGGTTAAGGCAAGGGGATCCATTATCTCCCTTTTTGTTCTTGATGGCAATGGAAGGGATGAATCAAATGATAAACACTGCAAAGTCAAATGGTTGGATCAAGGGGTTCAAGGTGTCTAACAGACGTAATTGCAACCTAGAGATTTCACATCTATTATATGCAGATGACTCTATCATTTTCATGGGTACTCAACCAGAGGAGATGATGCATCTCAGACTAATATTAACAACCTTTGAAGCTGTGGCAGGCCTACATGTTAATTGGGGAAAAAGTAAGCTGTATCAGGTAAATGAAGTTCCTAACATACAGATTTTGGCTAATATCCTGGAATGTGGAATAGAGAACCTACCTACCAAATATCTAGGTCTTCCTTTGGGCTCCAAAAACAAGTCGCAAGAAATCTGGCAAGAGGTGATTGAAAGGAGTGAAAAAAGACTTTCAAGATGGAAGAGCCAATATTTGTCACTTGGAGGCAGAGTGACTCTGGTGAATAGTGTCTTAGATGCACTGCCTTCCTATGTGATGTCCTTATTCCCAATGCCAACTAAGGTGAGGAAAAAGATTGATTCCCTAAGAAGAAATTTTATTTGGCAAGGAAATAGTGAGAAAAAGACTATTCACTTAGTCAAATGGGACACTCTTCTGTATTCTAAGCAGGCAGGTGGTCTAGGTATCAGAAATCTAAAGGCACAGAACAATAGTCTCCTTGCAAAATGGTTATGGAGGTATAATCTGGAGGAAACAGCTTTATGGAGAAGGGTGATAGAAGAGAAGTATGGCCATGGAGGTCCTTGGTGCACCAAACCAGTATCATCCCCACATGGAGTTGGTGTATGGAAAACAATTAGGGGACAATGGAGCTTCATTGCTGATCATTCTAGTTTCAAGGTTGGAAATGGAAGAAGAGTTCTCTTCTGGTGTGACACATGGTTTGGGCACACTCCTCTGAAAGATCAGTTTCCAGAATTGTATAACATTGTTGCGAACCCAAGAATCTCAGTAGCAGAAGCAAAATCCACACATGGGTGGAACATTGTTTTCAGAAGGAACTTCAATGACTGGGAGTTGCAAAGTGTGGCAGATTTCTGGGAGACCTTAGAAGCTTTCCAAGGTCTCACAGAAGAGGAAGATGTTTTAATGTGGAAGGGTCACAAATCAGGATCTTTTTCAGTGAAATCTGCTTATCATTTCATCAACAATACTCCTAATCCTATTCAAGGATGGCAATGGAAACAAATTTGGAGGGTCAGGGCGCCAAC
Organism: Nicotiana glauca; assembly: GCA_026770625.1. Classification (NCBI taxonomy): domain Eukaryota; kingdom Viridiplantae; phylum Streptophyta; class Magnoliopsida; order Solanales; family Solanaceae; genus Nicotiana; species Nicotiana glauca. Next base: position 46,694 of record MU767539.1, on the reverse strand, counting down.
AAAAGTCTTATGCTTCACATGGTTAGTAGCAAGGGAAGTTCTAACTCAGGACAATCTTATTAGGAGAGGAATTCAGCTACAATCTAGGTGTAGCGTGTGTGGCAAAGATGGGGAGTCAGTCTCCCATCTCTTTATACATTGCTCAGTCACTACTCAACTTCGGCATTTCTATCTCAATTTGGCTGGAATATCCTGGACTATACCCAACAACACTACATCTCTTCTAAGTAGCTGGAACAATGGAGGGGCAAATATTAAACAGAAGAATTGGTGGAAAGTAGTTCCTGCTTGTATCTGGTGGGTCATATGGAAGGAAAGAAATGCCAGAATTTTTGAAGATAGGCTTAGCTCTTACCAGAAAATTAAGCTTAATTGTTTTTTGTTATTTCACTTTTGGTGCAAAGAGAGCTATAGGGAGGATGTACATTCTTTACTAGATTTGCTAGAAGAAATGTAATTGACTAGAATAAGCAAGGCAGTAGATCTTTTGGGGTCTGATTGTGGCTTACACAATCTCCTGTAAATATTGTTAATCATTTATATAATTTGTTACCATTCTCAAAAAAAAGGCTCTCAAGATGAAATGGTTATGGAGGTATTCTCAAGAACCCCAAACCTTATGGGGTAATGTGATCAAAGCCAAATATGATGAGCTATGTTGCTCGGACTCTCCAAAAATGTGGTCGGATACGTGTCGGATTCGCCAAAAGTAGTGCATTTTTGAAGGATCCGACACGGGTGCGGCTACATTTTGGAGAGTCCGCGCAACATAAATGATGAGGACAAATGGATAACAAAGGAAGTAAATACAATAGCTTATGGAAATCCATACGGAGTTAGCTTATGGAGATCAATCACGTCACTCTGGCCTATTCCAAAGAACCACTCATCCATTAAAGTGCAAGATGGCAATAAAACCTTCTTCTGGAAAGATAATTGGCTGGGAGATGGATGCTTAAAGGACCTCTTCCCTGATATGTATGTTCTGGCACAACACCAACAGAACACGGTGGCTGAAATGTGGTCCCCCCAAGGACGGGCTCTTGTTTTTAGAAGAAGTTTGAATGATTGGGAGGTGGCTAGAATGACTGACTTCTACAAACATCTGGAAAGATTCATAGGTTTACAGAGTGGGGTGGACACATTAAGGTGGCAGGGACATAACAGTGGCATTCAAATCTTGCGGTGGTAAACATGCCTGAGTATTTGTATGATTATAAAAGCTTCTCGTTAAGGGTATAATTGGAAGTTTAATTTAAATTGTTTTCAAATTTAGAAATAGGTCATTCTTTTGGAACGGACCAAAAGGAAATAGGTTTACATAAATTGGAACGGAGGGAGTACAACATATATATTTAAAAAGTTTGCCAAGCTTCCGGGTGGCATGGCACCCCCACCTCTCAAGGTGGATCCGTAACAGACCCTTCTACCCTTCTCCATTTATATACCCGTCTTTTTGTCTATGGCGTGGTTCGAACCCATGACTTGAGCCTAACTACCTATCACATGTTGCTCTTTTTTATTGGTGTTTGAGCCACCTTGCATGCACCTCAACTATTCCACCAGGTACCTCTTACCTCTCACCAGCATAGGTACCAGGTAACTCTGCTCACCAAAACATAGGCAAATGGGAAATCACCTAGTATTTTTTTTTGTAACTCTATCGCGATTTGCACCTTGGTATCCAAGGTTTTTACGCGAGGAAACGCCAGATAGACTGACCTCTGCTAACTACGTTGACCACTGGGTCACACCCTTGGGTGTTACATCACATGTTGAGCTCTTACCACTAGATCAAAGCACTGGGGGCAGAAACTTCTCATCAACCTGAGACATGCTCCGTATAAAGGAGTCATAAGCCTCACAAACTATGGTAGGTAACCAATTTCAACGGTAATAAGGCAAGTAAATATCCTATAACAAAATATAAAATGTTCTAAGGTATCCAAACATTCTATAAGATATTCTTTTTTCAAGTACAGTGAATCTAAACATGTATAAATCTAGACATATATTCTCTTGATATTGTAATAGAACTCCTCAAACTCAAAGTGAGGAACCAACTTGAGTTTGTTTATTTTGGAAACATAAAAGTTGAAAGTGAAATCTCACGGGAATAGTGCACAATCACCATAAAGAAAAGCGGTGTTGGAATTTTTTCCCTGAGTTGGTAACTGCACAATGGAAAAAAGTGCATCTTTCACTATACACAGAAAGGAATCTATTCTTAATCTTGGAAAAGAGCTATGGTGTTGTAATCAGCACAACTTGAATTGGTAGAACAACAAAAAATTCAACGTATAGAAAGGCATTGGTTGTGCACAAAGTAGCAGCGCCGCTCACTGGAGAGATAGTAGCACTAGAACGATCACTTGAGAGATGAACAATGGTTGAACAGTCTCAGGAGAGAGGAGCAACGCCTAAACAATTGTCAGAGAGGAGCTTATGCATAAATGGTTGCAAGAGAGATGACTAACGGATATACAAATTGGTTCAAGACACAGTAACCTAGTTTATAACAGTTAAGATCGAGATTCCTACTTAGCACGCTGATTCAAAACAAAAAACAAAAAAGTATTGCTGATATACAATTTAGTTCAAGACAGAGTATCCTAGCTCATAACACACCAATTTGATACCACCTAAATCTTTAAACATAGAAAAGAAAAGAGCTGACCTATAATAGCTCCATAATGCATATTGGCATAAGGTTCCTCCCCAGTGAGAATCTCCCACATGACAATACCAAAAGAAAACACATCGACCTGTTGAATAGTCAAGAGAAAAGAAGATCGCTAAAAGTTTCCATAAGCATGATAAGTACCTAAATGTAGGGAGTACAGGTGAAGAAAATGCCAACTCCCAACTCTCTAACTATTCCGATTATCACATCAAACATGTAGAAAACATCTGAAAAGACTGTTGTGACTTCCTATGATTCTATTAAGTCCATAAAATTGAAAGAGCGACCAGGTGCTCTCCGCTCTCCTTTTACGAGAAAATTTGAGGAAGAAATGACTTCCATCCTTAAAGGTTATTGCCTTTAACATTTTCTATCATTTAAGTGAAAATATAAAAACTAAAGTAGGAGAAAGAAACTGATTTTATAAAGAAATAAAATTGTGAAATTACACTGAAGCCTTTGTCCGATCACTGCCCAAAGGGGAAAGTTTTGTGTCTGTGTTTTCTTTTTCTTTTTTTTGTGTGGGGAGAGGAGGGGGAGGGGAGAACAGATGACATGCACAGGGAGAGGAAACTATTCTGTTTTGACTACTCCATGGTTTTGACAACATTTTTGCCAGGACGAGGGGCCGTTTGTTTTTAAAGGGACCAAGAAGAGCATTAGTACTGCGCAGACTTGAAATTATCTGTTTCCTAAAGTGAGATAAACAGAGAGACATGAGGTTGGCATCTTACTTTTTCAGAAACTTTGCTGCTGCTACCATTTAGCAACTCTGGAGCCATCCATGGTAGTGTTCCTCTCACACCACCAGAAACCAAGGTGTTTCGCTTTATCTTTGACAAACCAAAATCACCTACCTAGCAAGTCCATCACAAAAATAACAAATACTAATTACACATTTGCTGGCAGATAGTTTACTAGGAACCTTAACTCATATTCCTTTTTTTTAATGGGTAACTCAAGTTACATACAATATCATCAGAAAACCAAATAATAAATTTAAGATCATCTAATTAAACAACAATAATATCATGATTAGACCTTGCAAATTGGTCGTGATGGATCTTTCAAATTCACCAGCAAATTGTCACATTTCAGATCAAAATGCACAATATTCTTAGAGTGCAAGTACTCCATTCCAAATGCTGCATCCATTGCTATTATGAGTCGTTTACGGCGATCAAGATGTCTGTAAAAGGTGAATATTATATCATAACAGGGGAACAAGGCTCAAAATAGAAAGAGAGTGGATATGTCGTTTCGTGTTCTAGGAGAAACTAACGATCCAAATATTTTGTTTGGAATGAGTGCAAAATTGTGAGAGCTAATAAGTCGGGTTCTACCTATCTTTGCGGATCAGAACATGTCTTAGCGAACCATCAGCCATGTACTCTGCCACGGTAGCTAATGTACCCCCAGGTCCATCTTTCACTGCACCATAAAATGCCACAACGTTTGGGTGGTGAAGCTTGGACAAAATCTCAGCTTCTCTCCAGAACTCTATGGCCTGGAAGGTGGACAGACTATGAGTAGCTGATCTGATAGAGCTTTAACACACATACTTTAGGCACTAGGGAAAGTTATGAAGAGAAAGAGGGGTAAAACCGCTTGGGTCCGTAGGGTTAAGAAAGGTTACCAATCTCTCTAGTTCTGATGATTGCCCAGTGAAGCAACTCTTCTTTATCCGCTTAATGGCAACATCCGTTCCTCTCCATTTTCCATGATACACTGTGCCAAATGTGCCTGAACCAAGTTCTCTCAGTTCCTCGAGGTCATCATTGTTAATGATCTGCAAGAAAGCAATGTGAAAATGAGGACTATTGAGAACTCCTTTGTCAACCTCACACCCCGCCCCCCTCTATAATACAAAAAGTGAAGCCTAGGAGAAGCTTAGGATTTTTAAGCAAAGAATTTATGCAAATGAAATTGACAGCAGGCTGTTTAATATAGCAAATCGTACACCCACTCTTCTGCCCAATTTATAGCAGTATGTTTGATACAGCAGGAAATAAGAGTATTAGTAAAGCGATGGTAGGATATTTCCAAGACATGGTGTCCATTCAGTATCTGGCAATAGGAAAGGAAAGAAAATTCAATGTATTTGAAAACTCCCTCTATCACATCAAAAGCTTCCAGCTGCTGTCTACCCAAACTTTCCTCCTAGCAAATGTACAAAATATCCGTAGTCAGACATATCACTTCTCTCTCCAGTCTCCCCACAGGTGAAAGTCCATTGTGTCCCCTGCCTTTAATCCCTTCAGGATTACCTAAATGCTTTTCCTTTTCTCAGCCTTTTAACTTCAAGAACAATATCCATTTCCTTCCTAAAGTGCACCTTCTTGCATGCAATAGCATGCAAATGAATAGAAAGGTAAGTCCCCCCCCACCCCAACGAGCACCCTAACATCTTTCATTTCCCAGCCTTTTTACTCCAGGAACATATCTATTTCCTCCCCTAAAGCCATACTTTACGAACAGTTCAGTTACGACAGACTGATGCACAAGAGATTAGCTCCAAACTTACAACTGTTAGTAGTTTTCATCACAATAAAAATCCACAGGTTGCAAGCATAATTTATGGATTCCTTATGTGCCTCACTCATCTTTAGATTCAAGAATGCAAAATTTGAAAGATTACCTGCAGGGAGTTGATGTCAATATCCGCAAGTGTACAACCTAGAGGCAGTCCAACGTTTTTAAACCCATCCTAAGAGCACAAGGGATCAAAGATTTCTTATGAAAAAAATATACTATAAAACAAGAAGCTCTATTAGATCATAAATTAGCAGAAAAACGCACCTCAGAATCAATGTCTAAAGCCCTAGATTTATCCATCATATCATCATCATGCATGTCCTCGCTAATTTCTGTTTGAGTTGGGCCAAACCCTAATTGAAGTTGACCATCAACATCCCCAAGTGCATGAGGCAGCTCTTTGGGACCATCCTCAGCACTATTTCTTTGTGGATCCAAGTTGATTGTTGAGGGCATACATTCATTAGCTGGAGGAGGCTCTTCATTAAATTTTTGGAGACCCGGTGCGAATGCAATGTGATCTTGGTCAATTAGCGAAATATCTTTCCTAACAAATTCATCACCTGCCAATTTTTGGAAGAATGACCAGTGTTTTGGTTCCTCATTTTGCATATTTAAACTCATACCAGCTCCATCCTGCTGAACTGGAGATATATCAGATGAACTATTAGAAAGTATAGCTTTTGCAAATATATCAGATAGGATATCACTAGGGAACCGGTCATTAATATCAATCAAGATATCTCCTTGCTCAGATCTGGGTAACACAACCGATGGTTCCCCTTGAAAAGCACACTCTTTGTATTTTCCTGTCCAATCTGAAGATTGAGATTGCTCTTGAGAGTTAGTATATGTGAACTCGCTGCCAGCCTTATTACCCTGATGAATTTCAAGATGAATGCCCCCCACATCTTCGTGGTGATTTTCAGCATCTGCATAGGTCAGTGGACTTGGCCTTGATCCACCATCCTCCATCCGCTTGACTAAATAGTTTGTATACTTATTGCCGGCACATATTGTTTGTTGATTAACTGGGGGAACCTGATCCACAAGCACGGCGTTTTTCATATTTGCAGCATTTGGAATAACCTGCTTCAAATTCGCAGGCGCTCCAAGATCATGTGCTGCAGTTTGAGGACAATAGCTCAATGGCTTTTCGGTAGAAACAGGCTGCTCATTCATGTTTCTATTTTGCATTTTCTCAACGGATTCTTTAAAAATTTCTGGCTGTGCAATATCTGTATGGGAATGAGTTGCAAGAAACTGTGAATTGTGTGAATCGTCCGACTTTGATAACCTGTTAAAGAACTCTATCTTCCCTCTTGGGATTTGCATAGAACAGAAAGCGCTCTGAGGTGGTGGAGCAGGATCAGAGAAGCTTATATCCGTTGAATCAACGACTAAAGTGACAGACTCAGGAACAAAAGCCTTACTGTACATATCGGGTCCATATTGTTTCACTTGTGTTTGGGAGCCTTGACCTTCAATAACATTTTGGTGGTCCACTACACCCTTGGAGGACCAATGAGTAGCACTTTGAGTAGCTGAGAATTGATAATTAGAACTATAACCAAATTGGAATTGTTGCTGCTTACTGTCATCACAATTTTCCATCTGACCAAGATGAAAGCGTAAATCAATGTCATAAGCACTGGGAGGACTTGGTACATTAGGCTGAGCAGATTTAGCAATCAACGATGAGCCATCAAAACCAGCAGAAGGTAAGTTACTCGCACCAACAAAGCCCGTAACAGATCTACCTGAGTCGTCCTCCATGTTATTTCCATCCAACTCAGCTAAGTTATTTGCAGAAGAACCCAGAAAATGCAAAGTTGAGCTACTTCTTGATCCAGTTTCCAAGCCATTGATGGCTACTACATACTGAAACTCGGAATCCGCATCTGAATTTGTTGATCTCAAATGAGCATCATCCAAGTCAGCGATGGAAAACAAGAAAATCCTGAGCTTTTTTGAAGTATCACCATCTTCTAGGACATGACATTCCTCCAGCATATTCTGCAAATCCTCGTCACAGGACACAGTAACTAAAGCATCAAGATCCTCCCCAGGTAGTTGATATTTAATTATATGAGTTAGATCATATATTACAACAGCTTTCTGCCACAATTCATTCCATGTAATGTCCTTCCTGATGCGGATAACCCGTGTTTCACCACCAACATACCTGAGCTTCCCATCACTAGGCCGAGGTAATACCTTACCGCCAAAGCTACACATCGCCTTAAGCTTTGCCACTGAATCATCACATGCTCCAGATGAGGTATACATAAGAGTACGGAAACCACAGTAATCTGATGACGTTTGTTGCACTGATCGCACTGACCCATTGTAATTTTTGTCTTCATGTAGGGAAGATTTCTGTTTCTCAAACTCTTTTGGACCTTTTTCAACCATCGCTAGCATGGAAGTGTCGGAACCACCTTCAGATTCAGTATGACCGATGCCTACGATGCCTTTTAGCTCCAAGTAACCTTGTGGAAAACTAGGATCACTAGAAGTACTGGGAACATAATTTTTCCCGGGATTAACACGATCACGCATGAACTCAAGTACAAACTCTTCTCCTGTTTGTAAAGAGAAATTAAGCACAGGCTTAGCCTCTGAACAATTATCTTTAGGAGCCTTCATATTATGATGTGGATGATCAGGAGGGTCCAATGTAAAAACCGGAGGTTCAGGTTGAAATTCTGCATTTGGATATTCAGCAGAAGTGAATTGAATACAATTCCCATTGTTTGATTGGTCCATTAGACCACAACCCCTTGAAATTCAACTTCAATGGTAACAGATATGGATGCCAGTATACTTAGTTATGTCTATAAAGGAGCACCACGAACCTAAATGCAGTAGAATAAACACTTTTCTTAGAACAAGTCTATCCAGAGTTCACCAATACATATGCACTGGAAGCAATTGACAATCGAAGGTACATTATTAGCTACTGACTTGAATTTGCTCTAACAAAATTAGGGTCTCAATTAATTCATGAAAGGCAATCTCTCTTTCAAGCCACAAACGCTCCATCCAAGTACACTTCTTAAACCATTAATGCTGACAAAAAGGAAAAAAAATAGATGTGGAGTTAATAACAGTGCAAGAACTGTAAAAGACATCAAACAAATTATTAACAAACTACAAACTTCCGAAAGTAAAAGAAGAAGTGGACTTTTCTTTCATAGGCTTCTTTGGTCATATTGAACAATAATTCATACAGATACTTCCACTCTTGCTTGAGCTTCAAATCCATAAGTTTTTCTAATATACTTGCTGAAATAATCCAAGGTTATGTGCACATGCCCTAATTCAAATTCACATTGCAGTGAAACAATAACTTAGAAGCTCTAAAGAAGACAAAAATCCTAAAGGAAGTTTCTTGCTCAAAATAACAGATTATCTATCCTCTGTTGACAAAAATCCTAAAGGAAGTTTCTTGCTCAAAATACCAGATTATCTATTTTCTGTCTTTGTTTACTTCGGTACGAAATACATTGCATAAAGTGATCTCTGCCCCTCAAAATTGGAGGTGACCAAGCCTTTGTCTTGAAGTTTTGTCATTATATTGTTAGTATTTATGATTTGTTCATTTCTACCTATTCTCTAAGCCCGGCTTTGAAGGGAAGCTTTGGCGTAACTGGTAAAGGTGCTGTCACGTGACCATGAAGTCATCTCAAACCGTGGATATAGCCTCTGGTAGAAATGCTACAATAGACCCTTGTGGTCGGCCCTTTCCCGGACCTGTGCATAGCGGGGACCCGTGCATAGCGGGAGCTTAATGTAGCGGGCTGCCCTTTTTCTCTACGCCGAGCTTTCCTATTACTTTTCTATCACAATTTAGTGCAGCAACGAAGACTTTGTTTGTTCTATCAGCAGTTAGCTTCAGTGGCAAGCAGAGATCTACAATTCCAACTCAAACTAAAAATGCGAAAAGGTTTGAGGAGAAGAGAAAACTCACATTATTCAAGAACATTGAAAGGGGAAAGCAAAAAAGAAAACTGAGTTGCTGATACAGTGAGCTGAGAAGCCAGGACAAGCTTGCAGCGCATAAAACCGCCATTTTCACATTTGAATTTGTATACTTACCTACTGACTACATTAGTATTTTCATTTCTTTCCCCTTTCACTCCCTCTCTATCCATTACTATATTGTTTGCATTTCTTCGGATTTTCACACCAAAAAAAAAATACTAGAATGACGGCTTTGTCTCAAGCCTCTCTCTCCTTCACCTTTCTCTCTTCTTTCTTTTTGTCCTCAAACCCCTAAGCTTCTTTTTTCTCTTTTGTTGCTCTACTTCTCTATCACTTTCCTCCTTTTTTCCTTTTTTTCTCCCTAGGACTTGGATATAAATTTGAAGTTTTTAAGTTAAAAAAAAAGAGTGTCTGGAAGTTGTCTTTTCTTCTTTAGTTTATTTCTTTTCGGGACAATTCGTTTATACTTGTATAGTCATTTAGTACAATTTTTTTTTTTTTTTAAATAGACGAAAAGAACATATCATAAATTTGAAATGTCAATACAAATCCATTCAGCTTAAAAAGTGAAAGACTGTCAAATATTTTCCAACTAAACTCAACTTCCATAAATTCCTTTCCAACCTTTAATTCCCTACATAATTACTTTTATTTAGTGTACGGATATACTTCCTCCGGTCCAAAATAAGTGATTTTTTGGCTTTTTTTCTTGTGGTCCAAAATAAGTGATTTTTTCATATTTCAAGAATGAATTAATTACTTTTTTTCTACATTGTCCTTCGAGTAAATAGTGTTAGAATATATGTTAGAAGTATTTATGTGAGATAGTAAAGGTTAATATGGTCAATTCCATTGCTAATTAATGCTAAAAGGTGAATTTCTTAATCTGTGTGAAAACATCCAAAAAAATCACTTATTTTGGACCGGAGGGAGTACCAAAGTTCTTACTTTTATGTTTTGTAGTTTAAGTTGTTTCATTCACAACTTAACTTTCCTATCACACAAAACTTGCTTTCTTACCAATTACTCCCATATATATCACTTTTGTAATAACTCCTAATTCATTTCGTGTAGTCATTTTATTATTATTCAAAGCTATTCTTTTTCAGCTGAAACTGTAATGCTAATCAAAATATGTAGGACCAAGGTAGTAGGCTGCTCTATTTGTTTATATATTTATTGGGTGGTGGCAGAGGCGGATCCAGAATTTGAGATTTATGGGTTCCTACTGTAATTTTAGATTAATATACAATAATAATTGGGTTCACAGTTAGATATTTACACATATTTATCAAATTTCTTAATATAAATATAGGGTCTATACAAAAGTTATTGGGTTCCCGAGAACCCGTATTGTATACTCTAGGTCCGCCCTTGGGTGGTGGTATATATATTAATCATGTTACTATGTTTGCTTTAGGTCATATACTTGCTAGGAATCTTTAGACCTATTATTATGTCATAGAAAATATATAGAATAGAGAACTTGTTGTACTTATCATTTTGTATTTGAAAATTGTTCAATAATAATGTTGGCAGGATAGGAATTTAAATTTAAATGGGGATTCATACAGAGGCGGATTGACGATTTGGGGCTTATGGGTTCCTACCGTAATTTTAGATTAATATGTCATAATAATTGGGTTCACAGTTAGATATTTACAAATATTTAGCGAATTTCTTAATATAAATACAGGGTCTACACAAAAATTATTGAGTTTCCGGAAAGCCATATATTGAGCTCTAGGTCCGCCCCTGGATTCATATAGCTAAATCCAACATGGTATGGTATGCAGCTGACTTAAGTTTGAAGATAGTGTATCTTGTGTTGGGTGCAAAGGCATGAGATATAGCGAAAGAGGGGGGAAATCGTCAATTTTATGGAGTAGTACTCATCAATCATTAATTAGCTCCATTCCCAATCTCCACTTGGATTCATTTTATATTCTTAGATCCACCTTTGGCTGGGCGGCAGACCCTTCCCCTTCCCCTTCCCTCTTTCTTTAACACCTTGTTTGGATCGTTGTTATCTATCGTGTCATAATGTATCGTATTATATTATATTATACTGTATCGTTTGATAAATTTAATATTTGGATACACATATAATATTTTGATAAATTGTATAGTTTGTTGTTGTTTCATGATATCACGCACCAGCAATATGAAGAATAAATTTATAATATTATAAAGAAAAATTATAATACGATTAAATTTATTATATAAAAAGGTACGGTAAATGATAAAATAAAATTATTTAATAATAATGAAGGGTGAGATGAGAGGAAAAAAACAAGATAATGACGCAACCACATCAAATGGATCGTTACATAAAGTGACACATTTAGTCGCGTAACAACATATTTAACAATACAATACAATAAAATTTAAGTAACAACCAAAACAAATATCGTATTTAAAGTAACAGTATCTATACAATAGAATAGGTAACAATCATCCAAACAAGCCGTAAATGCTATTGGGAGTAATTCACGCGTCTTCAATATAGACATTACATATGGTGAAAACGTTACATTTTCTCAACATATGGGTAAAACTTGCGTAAATGAAATTATATTTTACAGTGGTGTAATATGACCCAAATACATACAAGGAAAATTTACATAACAATATAACAACAATGAAGGATGTACATTGTACTGGTGCTGCTGCAAATACTTGTTTCCTTTCTCTATCGTTAAGCAACCCCTTCAAGGATTTGGTGAAACAGTTGTTGACTTCACATAATATTGCAACTACCTGCTTCCCTGAAAGTAAAAGCTTCTTCATCAGAATTCAGGGACATTTGGTCACTCAATCTCGAATCACAAATATAACTAAAAATGCCTACTTTTTTAACTCTTCATAACGGCTTAGTGCTTCCTCAAATTTGAGCCACATAGGACCCGTCTCCTGCAAGTTCACGTTCTGTGGTCCGCCAAGATAAGCCTGGACAACAAACTGGAGACTCCTTTCTCTAGCAATAGTACAATCAATCATATAATCTTTCACGTCCCATGGACCGTAATCACTACCAACAAAAGAAGACTTACCTTCCCTCGTACTCTGATAACCAAGCCAAATAGCCCGCGCCAAAGTACATGGAAACAAATGGCTTTGTAAGATCCTCAACTGACTCCACTAGGTAAGCCTTGTACCCCAAGTCCCTAGATTTCACGTTAATCAGCAATTTTGGTACGCGCATTCTACTTACTTAGCATTACATCATTGACCTTCTGTAATGTTGCTTTTCTTACTTCAACTGTCAAATTAATTAAGCAATTCTATAGACAACTTTTGCTAAGTGTACTACTCCTATTAGAGAAACTTTATCAAAGTGAGCATAGGTTACCAATTTGCTAAAGAATAAAGGAATGGCTAGACCAGACCAAAATGATACAAGAAGGTTTATGTCACATACTTGTAAAGCCAGCGTGCTGTGGGATAGTCAATTCCCATTAATCCAGTACGTTGTCCAATTCCTTCAACAAAGCGCATGGTAACTATCTCAGCAATAGCACACAGGACAGTCTGCAATGAAAAGGAAATATCCCCATTATATTTCCTATTTCTACCAAGTGGTGTAAGAGGGAAAAAGAAGAAAACGACACAAGCATTCTTCTAGAAATCCCTTTTAGATTGTAAACTAACCAATACGAGATACTAAAGCCGCCGTGTGTGCCGTGAAATTTATAGATGGGTCATGTGTTTGAATCTTGTATCCCTCTTTTCTCTATCAACAAGAATCTTTTTAGTATCTTAAAGATGATAACATCCAAATATTTCCTGTTTAATTTTTCAAATATGAGCTTAACCACTCTCTTGACATTCGTAGATATCACTCCGTTCTCTGGTTATCCACACAGAGCTTTTACGATAAACAATACATTCCTATTTGTTAACTTTAATCACTTCAGTAGCTTCTAGCTTAAAATAGGTGGACACCAGGGACCAGACACTTACAGGTTTCAGCCCTCTTGTGATGAAGTGTTTTGATACGATTACTTCCGCAACTGCCTGCAGCAAGATGGTTATTGCAGAATTTCAGATCATAGAAATTTAGAACTTGCAGAAAATTGATAAAACAACTCTAGTAATGACGTAGGTTGAGAAACCTGGTTCTGTCAAAAGTAATAGTAGTATATTTGCCTTCAACAGATGTAACTGGCGTAAAAAGTTTCTAGAATGAAAAACACTCAAAATTAGAAGAAAAATTCCTACATGCAGCATCTATAGTTTACTATGAAATACCTCTCCATCTTTCCAGTTTTATCATGAAATAACTAGAAATGATCTTACAGTTTGTCAAGTCTAATTGGTGCAAGCAGTTCTTGCTGAAAAAAACAGCTAAACTTAACAATTGGAGATCAGCAAGGTCAAATGGCATAGTGTCCAGGACAAGAAGCATCCAACATCTATTAATAGGTTCTACAGTTCTATACATACTAACTATGCATTCTTACCCTCAGTTCTACCCGGGAAAGATATGGTCTCTTTTCAGTATCATGAGAAAACCGCACATGGCCTCTTTTCTCCCCTGACTTGCTCCACTCCTTGCTCACACTGGGATGATTCCACATGTCTTCCATGTCTTCTGCAGAAGTTCTAGAGTCCCAAGTTGTATTGACTGGACCTGCACCAAATGAAAAAAAAACATATTAGAGATTGTTACACGATTGAAAAATATTGAGCCTTTGATTGAAGCTGGACAGACAATACATGATAGTAACGGTTAGAAAACTTGAGACCCAAAGAGTTACATGGTCCGGTCATTACGCGCACATCCCACAGTGGAGAGGATGAATTTCACTTTAACCAAGATTTATACAGGAGTTTTCACTATAACCAAAATATAAATGGAGATTAAAGATGCTTAATTTACTGAGAAAATAAACTCGAGAGAATATCTCATAAATTAGCTCTACAATGAATTTCATACAAGTTTATCCTAGCACTTCTTTAATATTTCTCATGATTCCTCAGTCTACTTAAAAACTCTCTCAACACCTCATATTATGAGAGAACTCTCTTTTCTCTCGTTTACATTTCTTACATTTCCATCCCATGGCTAACAATGAGAAAAAAGGTTGCTTTTTGTCAGGTGATTCTCTCATGATTCTTTCACAAATCTCAAATCGTCAACTTGATCAATTTGGTGTGACCAATTGGCGTCGCAAACTAGCTCACTGCTACATTGCAATCAAGTTACAAACTAACTTCAAGTTGTAATCAGAGTTGGAAATCATCTCACTCCAAGTTCTAAACAAATTATAAACCAACTTTCTCGAACTTGCAACCAAACAACTTAACAAATGTAAATAGAAAAACTACATAATTTTTTCTAACAAATCTCCGCCTTGAGTTGAATTTTCTAACACAATGGAGTGCTCCGCCTTGAATAACATTAACTAAGCAATTCCAACAATAATCAAGTTTAAGATCTCACCTTCCGTCAATCATAACACCACAAATGACTAGGTATATGGGAGAACTCATCGCAACCTCACAAGTGGTTAGGGATATAAGGGAACTAACCTTGCATCCATCGGAACCACACAGATGCTAGAGTATACAAGAGAATTCACATAATAACTGTGAAGCATACTTCTATATGAACAAAATGCCTCAGACTTTGGGACCTATTTGTTACACTGTGGAGGATCGACTAATACTTCTGATCGGAACATGATAGTCAAAATGTGATAATACAGTAAGAGAAGTAGAAACACAGAGAGTTACATGGTTCACTAGTTATACCCACGTCAAAGGGCAAGGAGGAGAAATTTCACCATAATTGAAGTCCGTTTATAGAGAACAGATCTCACTCTAGTTCATCCAAAAAATAAACTCAAGAGAAAAGCCTAAAAGTTTCACTCTAAAGTGAATTTCGTAAAAGTTTATACTGACATTATTGTAACATTTTTTTCACAATTCTCTCAATCTACTTTTAAGCGCTTTCAACTCCTCATACTGCGAGAGAGTTCTATCCAACTCTCATTTACATTTTGTTCCATTCCGATTTTGTGGCTAAAAATGAGCAAGATATGCCTATTATAGGAAGGACTTTATTAGGATTCCGTGACCAACACCAAATTGCCAACTTGATCAATTTGGTGAGGTAGATTTAACATCATACCAAGTTGTAAACACACTCATTCAAAGATTGCAATCACACTGCAACCCAGATTACTCCAAATTGTAATCCAGTGTCAGACCATCTTACTCCAAGTAGCGATCACATTGCTAACCAACTTACTGCAACTTGCAAAACAACTCACAGAACTTGAATAGAAAATTCAAGACATCTTTTTAACTGTGGTAAACATACATTTCATACGAGCTGCAATTCCATTTCTTGCCAAGGTACAATCCCATGTCCAACTGTGGATACCAGCTATTTCTTAATTTCAATGATCAATGGTCCTTCACAAAACATAGATATCCGAGCATAAGAAAGGCTGCATGATAAACATGCTACTTTTCTTCTCTTTAAGCCACTATACTAAATACTAATTTTTCACTTCAAGTCTTAAGGCACTGAATGAACTGATATAGTGAATGTAATAAAGCCTCGCCCCCTACCCACCACATTTAAGTGATCCTACTACAGATTCTCACACAAATGGTTATATGCATTTTGCACGAAGAAGCCTGAGAGAGAGAGAGAGAGAGAGAGAGAGAGGAGTTGAACTAAATATCTATGCTTTATTAGTTATGCACACAGTACCTTTCCTTTCCAGAACTCCACCAGCGGATGCTGAAGGGGGTAATGGATTGACTTCAAATATTTTCCTACAAAAGTCACAGATAGTGTAGCAATTGTTAAGAACAAGTATATCAGTCTTTTACTTAATATGTACTAGCAAATGGTAGTATGTATAAATCAGAAGCATCTACTCAGTCCCGTGTTAATTGTCAAGATAGTCTTCTTGCATACTAACAAACACAATCATACACCTACAGTATTATTTAACCTTCTCATGAATCTCAGGTGCATAACAAGAGTATTTCTTCACTTTGTCACTAGTGTTCAGATGACCCTATTGTCCACGAGGATGATATCCGCTGCTGATTACTATGGTAAAAATGGTAATCATCCTTTGTTAGATCTTACTTAATTGTGATCAATCACGAGAACTGAGGGAAGGTTCATAAAGTCGGAAAATAGAAGATTTAGTTATACACCATAATGTGAGACTGGAATTGGTGTCACAGGATGCCCCCTTTACAAAGATTGCATCCTTGTCAAGGATTGTAAAACTCTAGAGATGGAGGCTTGAGATTAAAGAGATGCTCCCAAACACATCCTTGCTATTTTAACTCCAAATTTTCAACTAGCGCCCTCCCCAAATACCAGTTTATCAGAAACTAGACATGACAAGCAGACTGGTCAGATGAGAGATTGCAGTAATTTTAAGCCTCACTTCCATTTGGCTCCAACTCCACCATAATTGACTTATACAGACTCTGTATCTGAATTGAAGATCTATCGCATTGTAGGACTTATCGATGATGCCATAATATGCCAGGACCTCTATTTGAAAGTATTAACAAGACTTGATACTTGATAGTAACCTTCCCAAGTTAACCCAGATTGTTTTGATGGGTAATGGGAGTTTCGATCAGCCCACTGTCTCAAACTGTGCTTGCACTGGTCTAGTAAGGCCTGATGTTGTTCTAATAGGGAGGATTATGGCCTCTAGTAGACCTCGATTTCTGTTTGGAAGAAAATATGCTCAAAGTGGTACCCAAGTATCACATGAAACTATACTATTTTCTGCTTGAAAAGGAAGATCCAAGTCTTAAGTTTGTATCATATATAGAGAAGTGTGGACAGTACATGTGAGTGAACTCAAGAAACTTGTTCACTTTGAAACTTTTCATTAAATTGCATATTCATTCTTTTAGTATAACCACAAGTAACAAAACAAAAGGAGCTAAATAAACAATGAAGAGCTCCTTCTTCCTATTTTTGTTTTTCAAAACACGTCTTCAGAAAAGGTATATACTTATGGCAGTGTTCTTCTACATAGAACTCCCTTTATAATATAATGCCCACTATGTTAAACCATATAGTACCACAGGAGAGTACTCTCCTGCACTTGATGCCATTTAAACTCAGAACATGTACAAATAAAATCAAACTGCAACGAAATCATGGCATGCAAACAGCTACCTCGATGGTAGACTTTCTTTGACGGAGAGATAGCTTCTCCAAAATGGTAAGGTGGACTTATGGGTTGCCTTCTTAGTACCAGCCTTGTAAGCTCTCACCATGAACTCTTCACTTCTCTCCCTGTTCATAAAGTTCCACAGTTATGTACTTGGTTAGAATATCTTTAGGATTCCTTAGAACTGATACATGTAAGATACATGAAATAGAAAGAAGATATGTAAAGAAGAAATGACCATATCAACTTACTTCTCTGCATAACTTGATAACCACTTTAGATATGCAGCGCCGAGGTACACATTTACAAAAGGTTTGTAAAGAAGTTTCGAATTTGCGGCCACCTCATATGTTCGGTAACCCAAATCACTGTAACAAAGTGTAAATTAAGCTTATTTCAACCACACACAAAAAAATGAAGCAGACAAGTCCGGTTTGGTATGATGATCTGCATAATTCCCCAAAATCTCAACAAGATAAAAGGAAATGACTACCTCACCAACCAGTCTGCAGTTTTAGGCAAAATCTGCATAATTCCCATAGTAATCTCTTTTGATTTTTTATTGTACCGTGTTGCAAGAAGCTGCCGGTCACTTTCAAGCTCAGCAATAGCGCAAAGCATATCCTGAAAATATGGGAAGGCCACCTCATTGGAGAACTACAGAGAAGGTGTTGATAATTGCTAAAGTCAATTGATTCATCCTTAAAGAGATGCAAATTGCCCATATATATTCTAAGATGAGAAGACTTCAATTTTGACTAAGCAACCTAGCAATCGTTGCAGGTCTACAGAGATATTCTAGTTGGAGACGAGGCACTTAATTGTATAAGTAGTCCTCACTTAGACTTCATGAAGTTTGCGTAAAGTATGTAAGGTATAAAATAGCAACATAGCATACACCAAAAACTCTAAGTGGATGAGGAGTATTAACATTCTATTTTAAAGAGAACAATGTCACCCACAAGATCAAAATTTACATGAAGTAAAAGGCTTTAACAGTTGTAGATGAAATGAGAAAACAAAATACTTTGAATGTTGCGGTTGTTGATGATTAAAAAGGTCTTTAGTAGAAAGACGCTATTAAACGAGACTTTGATGCTATGTTTAGCTGGCTGCTGTCTGCCATTTATCATGCACAAAAAGAACGGGTCTCGACAATTAATCTCATCCGCAATTATTCATTTATCTAACCCTTTGGAAATAG
>MU767539.1:6331-25665 GCA_026770625.1 Nicotiana glauca | reverse complement strand
CCCCCCCCCCCCCCCAACTTCATCAACAATTCAGTGCCCCTTGTGATGCAAAACAACAGAAAGTTTTAGCAAACAATATTTAGAACATTTCATTATATTCTGAGTTTGGTCACTAATTCTCTATAACATGTAGTAGTAGACATTCAAGATAATGGACATCATACCGAATCAATCTGCGATAGGAAATGTCTTCGGACTATAATACCTGCTACTGCCTGTAAAGAAAAATGAACAATTCAGAAAATAACTTTTGCAGGTAAACTATTCTGTCAAATGCATAAGCTAAACATAACTTCCGGAAGAGATTCTAAGACACCATTGGTTGGAGACTAATGCATAGAGGATATAGTATTAACGTTATATATCCCGCAAACACAAGTTATGAGAAACTTGTGGAATAGCAATATAGCAATATTTCCCTCTAGTTATCTTTTGTCCAGCTAATTAAGGAAATAGAGTACAAAACTCATTGACTCGACATGAATACACAAAAAGAAGAGTCATATTCTGTGTGAATGATAATGACTGTCTAAACAGCTCAACCTTCATTTCTGTTTGAGTTAGATAAGGCTGACCATCAGGATCACGTGAGAGGTGGACTTTTGATCCCTTAGTTTCACCAGCATTAAGCCATTCGGCTCTAACATCTGGATCGGCCCACATGGCTTCCAGATCATGAGGATCCACACAATCATCCCAGTATTTGAAGCTAACCGAAGCCATTTTTGAAGTTAATTATCTTCACAGCATCCAAGACAAGGAAGAGACATGAAGATCTGCAAGTAAGAATGCAAAATACTAGCTAATCATTTGAGGAAGCTGCAAATAAATAAGTGTTTCTGGAAAAACAACCAAAAAATCGTGCCATACATTTAACAAAAGTCTATAATGCAATGAATGAAGAATGTAATTAGATGATTGAATGTACGCGTGGAAACAATGAATGGGATTGTTTTTTTTTTTTTTTGCCAAAGTCATCTTTTGGTCAAAAATCTTAATGATATGTCTAAGATTATGGCGATTAGATGTAAGATAAAATACAAGGCTGTTTCCAATTCAAGAGTTTGGGTATTAACATAGGTAACCAGCAATCAGCTCGGGTTCGTCAGTAATATGCCCGGTTCATGAGGTTCTACCATTGCAGGGCCCAGTTGCCATTCTCCCATTACTCAAGTCGTGCAAGGGACAAGATCCCGCACTGTAAAAAGTTTCCTTTTTATACAACTCATGATATCTTTCTTCCCTAAGAATGGAGAAACTTCTATCAGGGAGGAGGCCCTACGCGGCATGAATCTGGATTGTTACTTTCGAATACCATATGGTTATACCAGGAAAAAAAAAACAGCAATCACCAAATAATTAATTGGGCAATCAATCTAAACATATTTCAAGTTGATAAATGCCTTTTTGGAATTGGGAAAGAAAAGAAAATGGAAGAGAGATTAATAAAGAAAATAAAGAGGACCGCATGAGAAAAAAGAATAAATCAAGGAAACGCATGAATGAAAAAAGGACATTGAAAATACCAGAGCTTGTTGTTGATTGAGATGCAAACATAGAGAGAAACGGAGGAGGCACTTTGCCTCCTTGTCCCCAGATACACAAGGAGAATAGGATGGGGTGAAGGTTAAATTTGATTTGCTTTTCCTCAAAGAAATGAAAGGGTGGTCGTTAACTTGTTAGTTGGACTCTCAGTCTGAGATTGCAGTTGCTTTCATGCGACACGTACTACACACGGTCCCACCATTTCTTTTCCGTTCACCGTCCGTTTTTATATATTTTCTTTTCTTTTAATTTCTCTCAAACAAATACTATCTTTAACAATAATATATATATGTTATAAAATTAAAAAAAAAAAAAAAAAAAGAAGAAGAGTATTGCAGAGCAAAGTAGAGAGATAAGGAATTCTTATTGATATGGGATGATTTACAATGGGGTAAGACCCTCTATTTATAGGGGTAAAATGACTTAGTCACAAAGTAAAACTCTCTACAAGATAGACATTCACTCCAAATAGAATTATATTCATAACACCCCCCCTTGAATGTCTACTCAATAAGTAATGTGGCTCATTAAAATCTTAATTAAAATAAAACCAAATGGGAAAAAATTCTAGAAAAAGAAAAAGAGTACACATATCTAATAATACGCCTTTTGGTTGCCTCGTTAAAAACCTTGCAAGGAAAACCCAGTGGGACAAAACCTTGTAAGGGAAAAAGAGTACAACGCGCATTAACTCCCCCTGATGAGATCATCAATTCACATCCTTGAGCCTTCGCATCCCGATGTTGCACACTAGCTTCTTGAAGGTTGACGTCGGTAGAGATTTTGTGAACAAATCAGCCATATTATCACTTGAACGAATCTGTTGCACATTGATATCACCATTCTTTTGAAGATCATGTGTGAAAAATAACTTTGGTGAAATGTGTTTTGTCCTATCTCCTTTTATGAATCCTCCCTTCAATTGAGCTATGCATGCTGCATTATCTTCATACAAAATTATGGGTAACTTGTCACATTTCACACCACATTTATCTCTAATGAGATGTATTATAGACCTCAACCACACACACTCTCGACTTGCTTCATGAATAGCAATTATCAGATGAAGTAGCCACAATTGATTACTTAGTCGATCGCAAAGATATGGTAGTGCCTCCACAGGTAAACATATAACCTGTTTGAGATCGAGCCTTGTGTGGATCGGATAAATACCCAGCATCAGCATAGCCAACAAGATCGGGACTGCAATTGTTGCCATAAAATAAGCCCATATCAGTAGTCCCTTTTAGATACCGCAATATGTGTTTGATCTCATTCCAATGTCTCCTTGTGGGAGCTATATCTTGCTAAGACATTAAGAGAAAAAGTTATGTCAGGCCTTGTAGTATTTGCAAGATTACATTAGTGCACCAATTGCACTAAGATATGGTACTTCTGGACCAAGTAGCTCTTCATTCTCTTCTTGAGGTCGGAATGGATCCTTATTCACATCAAGTGATCGAAAAACTATCGGAGTACTTAATGGATGTGCTTCATCCATGTAAAACCGTTTTAGTACCTTTTCTATGTAGGCAGATTGATGAACAAAAATTCCGTTTGCCAAATGTTCAATTTGCAAACCAAGACATAATTTTGTCTTTCCGAGATCTTTCATCTCGAATTCCTTCTTTCAATAATCAATTGCCTTTTGGAGTTCTATAGGAGTTCCTATAAGGTTTATGTCATCAATATATATGGCAAGTACAACAAATTCCGTTGTTGTTTTCTTTATGAAAACACATGGGCAAATGGCATCATTTATATAGACTTTCTTTAATAAATACTCACTAAGACGATTATACCACATTCGTTCTGATTACTTTAGACCATACAAAGATCTTTGCAATTTGATTGAAAATATTTCCCTGGATTTTGAATTATTTACGTTAGGCATTTTGAATCCCTCGGAAATTTTCATGTATATTTCATTAACAAGTGATCCATAAAGGTAGGCGGTAACCACATCCATTAAATGCATGTCAAGCTTTTCATGGACAGCAAAACTAATGAGATAACGGAACGTTATAGCATCCATAACAGGCGAATATGTCTCTTCATAATCGACACCAGACCTTTGTGAAAATCCTTGTGCAACAAGGCGTGCCTTATATCTTTGTACATCGTTTTTCTCATTTCTCTTGTGTACAAAGACCCATTTATAGCCAACAGGCTTAACACCATTAGGTGTTTAGACTACAGGCCCAAAAACTTTATGTTTTGCAAGTGAATTCAACTCTGATTGGATTGCTTCTTGCCATTTTGGACAATCAAGTCTTTGTCAACAATCTCCAACAGATTGAGTTTCAAGATCCTCACTTTCTTGCATAATGCTAGATGCAACATTATATGCAAAGACATAATCCACCACTATATCCACTCGATTCAAATTTGTCTCGATATCGATTGGATTTATTGATAGTTCCTTATTTTCTTGAGTCTCGGGCTCAGTGGATTCCTCATGAATCTCAGAATTTATTAAATTGTGGATTTCTTCATGAGATTCTTTCGTAGTGTCATTTTGATCATTTATTTTCCTTTTTCTAGGATTTCGTTCTTTGGAACCTAATGGTCTGCCACGTTTCAGGCGTCTTTTGACTCATTAGCTATGACACTAGAAGATTGTCCAATAGGGACATCAATACAGATTGGAACATTCTCCGCAGGGATATGTGATTTTGTTATCCTTTTCATATTCGTAAATGCATCTGGCATTTGATTTGCTATTCTCGGCAAAAGAATGATTTTTTGCACCTTTTTTTTCACAAATAGAGGCACGTGGATGAAGATGAGATAATGATGGATTTTTCCACAAAATTTTTGTTTAGTTTCACCAACTTCTCCCCCTAATTTTGGGAAAAGTGTCTCATCGAATCGACAATCTGCAAATCGTGCAGTAAACAAATCCCCCGTCAATGGTTCGAGGTAGCGAATAATGGAGGGCGATTCAAACCCAACATATATTCCTAACCTTCTTTGCGGACCCATTTTGGTGCAATATGACGGTGCTATAGGCACATATACTGCGCATCCAAAGATTCTTAAATAGAATATATTAGGTTCATGAACCAAAACTAATTGCAACGGGAAATATTTATGATAATTTGTCGGTCTGAGACAAACTAACATTGCTGCATGCAAAATGGCGTGACCCCAAACAGAAGTGGGCAACCTCGTTTTCATGAGTAACGGTCTTGCTATCAGTTGCAGACGTTTAATTAAAGACTCTGCAAGACCATTTTGAGTGTGAACATGAGCTACTGGATGTTCCACTTTTACCCCAATTGATAAGAAATAATGATTAAATGCTTGGGATGAAAACTCAGCAGCATTATCAAGTCTAATAGACTTAATTGGATTATTGGGAAATTGTGCCCGTAATTGAATTATTTGTGCCATTAATTTTGCAAACGCAAGGTTGCGAGATGATAATAGGCACACATGGAACCATCTAGAAGATGTGTCTATTAAGACCATAAAATATCTAAACAACCCACTAGGTGGTGAATAGGTCCACAAGTGTCCCCTTGTATACGTTCCAAAAACGCATGGGACTCAATTCCAATCTTTGTTGGTGATGGTCTAATAATTAACTTGCCTTGATAACAAGAAGTACAAGAAAATTCATCATTTAAAAGAATCTTTAAATTCTTTAATGGATGCACATTTGAGTTTTCTATAATTCGTCTCATCATAATTGATCCAGGGTGTCCCAATCGATCATGCCAAAGTACAAAAGTATTGGAATCGGTAACCTTTTGGTTTACAATAGAATGTGCCTCAGTTGCACTAATTCTTGTCCAACACAGGCCACAAGACAAAGATGTGAACTTCTCAATAGCCCTTTTTTGGATAGAGATATTTTTGGTAATAATGAGATATTCAAGATTATTCTCATCTATTGTCTAAATATGATATCCATTTCTGCGGATATCTTTAAAACTCAACAAGTTCTTCTTGGACTTGGAGGAGAACATTGCATTCTCTATGATAAGTATTGTTCCCTTAGACAGAGTTATAGTAGCTCTTCCAGAGCTTTCAATTAATTTACTACTACCAGAAATTGTAGTAACATCTGCCTTACACACACTTAAATGAGAGAAATATTTCTTCTATTTGAGTATTGTATGTGTTGTACATGAATCAACTAAACAAATATTTTTTACAATTGAAATTTGATTCAAGTTTGCTTTGAGATATATCCATATTGCTTCCCATGGTTTGACATACAAAAGAAATATACGAATAAATATTAGTATATTCTTGTCTATTAAATAAATTCCTGAATTTATTCTAGCATTTAACAAGGAAAAAAATTGAATGAATTGATATGCTAAAACAATATCTATTGATTTATTATCATTGACGTTGGTTACTGTTTATGGATAAAATAATCTCTAATATTAGTTCTCCCTCTATCTGTAGATAACTGTGAAAATGTAATATGCTCGTAAAGAAAGCTAGATATTCTTTCTTTTAATGCAGGAGCTAATGTAAAAAGAGAAAACTCAAGAAAATACCAAATGAAATTGACATGCAACCTTTTACAATTCAAAGCTCATTTTAAAATTTCAGGGGAAAATAATTTTATCGTTATGTATATTTTGTTATTTATATGTATTATATATGTAAAATTATGGTGTATCATAATTTCTGAAAACTACCATACTCTCTTTAGTTGTTTCCGACAACAAAGAATACTAGAATTATATTTAATCAAAACGAACAAACACTATTTCATAAAACAAACAATACCAATTGATACTAATGACTACTACTCATGTAAAGAGTTATGATTACATGATGTTTATTCACTAACTACAACGAATAGCCAAAATAAAAATAAAAAATTGAACTATTCAATCATCTTTAACCACAGATCCATCACCGATCAAGTGGTCTATTTTTCTATCAGGGCGCTCAAAGAAGTCTGCCACATCCAAGTGGGTGATATCAAAATCATTGTCAGAGGCAAAATTGGCTTCAGAGCCTTTATTCTTTAGAAATGCATGATAAAGCTCAACCAAATGTCTTGGTACACGAAAAATATTTGCCCAATGCCCTTTTCCACCGCAACGATAGCATTCGGTTTCTGAACCATTTGCTTTTGGCTTCTCATCTTTCCCTTTCCACTTTTGGTGGTTATTTCTCTTTGGGGGATGATTAACATCAGAAAAATTTCTTCCTAGTCTACGGCCACCACCACGACTACGATCATGATCACGATCACAACTATGAATATAGTCACGGCCTTTTCCACGCTTAGCATAATGGGAATACACCTCATCCACTTTAGGAAATGGTGTAGACCCAGTCGATTTTCGTAATTTCTCATGAGCAAGTCATTGTTTCGCTCAGCCACAAGAAGAAGAGAAATTAGCTCAGAGTACTTCTTGAAACCTTTCTCTCTGTACTGCTGTTGCAGAATCATATTGGAGGCATGAAATGTTGTAAAAGTCTTTTCAAGCATATCATAATCACTGATAGTATCTCCATAGAATTTTAATTTAGAAGTAATTCTGAACATCGCAGAATTATATTCAGAAACAGACTTAAAGTCTTGGAGCCTCAGATGATCCCAATCATATCGTGTTTGTGGAAGGGTGACCAACTCTAAGTTGTCATATCTTTCTTTTAAGCCATTCCACAAAATAAGTGGATCTTTGACTGTGAGATATTCAATTTTCAACCCTTCATCAAGGTGATGGCGCAAGAAAATCAAGGCCTTAGCACAGTCTTGGGTGGATGCTTTATTTCTATCTTTAATGGCGTCTCCAAGACCCATTGCATCTAAGTGAATTTCAGCATCCAACACCCATGTCATATAGTTCTTGCCCGAAATTTCAAGGGCAACGAACTTTCTTTTCATAATGCTAGTCATAATTAAAAAGAGGAGAAAAATTACCTTAATCTTCTCAAAGAGCTTCTTGAGACGGTAGAGTCTCGTGTTGATAACGTGTTATAAAATAAAAAAAGAAGAAGAAGAGTATTGCAGAGCAAAGTAGAGAGATAGGGAATTCTTATTGATATGGGATGGTTTACAATGGGGTAAGACCCTCTATTTATAGGAGGAATGACTTAGTCATAAAGTAAAACTCTCTACAAGATAGACATTCACTCCAAATAGAATTATATTCATAACAATATTTAATTTGACGTTTAAATTGTTCCCCTCGGAGAAACCCGTACTTATAATAAAAAAGGACAATTGAACTAAAAAGAAGGCATGTCGTAATTTAAACGATTCATATTTCAACGTTCTTAGTGCTTGGGTTTAACTTAGGCTTTAGAATGAGGGATTTGCAGTCGTACCCTATATTTCTGTCACCTTTTAATTTGTATTCTATTTTTTTTAATTATTAATTGGGTAGCCAGCTGACAAAAAATCCATAATAATATGACAATTATATCCCTGACAAAAGATATAAAACCTACATCACACATTAATCGCGTGATCTACAACCTCATTCGTGAAAAAGATCTCCATCATGACTCTGTCCCTCAAAAGATCTCCTTCAATCCTGGTCGAAGATCTTCTCTCCTCTCAGCAACTTTATCAAAAAACCAAAAACTTGAACCAAATTCATCTTCAGAATTTCAAATTATAAAATACATTGTAAGTATTGCAATTCATCTTTAGAATTCGCATTAGTTTGTGAAACTGATTAAGCTTCATGCTAATGGAGCATGGAGTTGTTTCAAGTTGAAGTCTAAAGTTTCAAATGAATGTAAAGCTAAAAACTTCATGCTAATGTAGCATGAAGTTGTTTCAAAGATATATAACATAAAATTTCAAACTAAACATGCTAAAATTCGTCCTACAATACGTAATTTTGTAAATGACTTTTTTCTAAACTTTATATTAAAACATGCTGAAGTTATTTAGTTCATTGGCTAAAACTTCATACTAAACATTCTGAAGTTTTGTCTTGTAGTCTGTAATTTTGTAATGAGTTTTTTCCTAAACTTCATATTAAACATGCTGAAGTTTTTATGTTCATTTGTTAAATCTTCATACTAAGTATGCTGAAATTTTGTCATGCAATCTGTAATTTTCTAGTGAGTTTTTCCAAAACTTCATACTTACGCATGCTGAAGTTTTTTAGTTCATTTGCTAAAACTTCATACCAAAACATGATAAAGTTTTGTCCAGCAGTCTGCAGTTTCGAAATGAGTTTTTTCTTAAACTTCAGACTAAACATGCTGAAGTTTTTTAGTTCATTTGCTAAAACTTCAGACAAAAAATGCTTAAGTTTTTGTCCTACAGTATGTAATTTTCTAATGATATTGTATCTAGACAAAAGTCAGAGGAAACAAGTACTACTAGCACCTACACACTAGCAATCACCTCCACCATAATAGTAACAAAGAAAATTGTATAAACCATCTGATCAGCATGTATTACTAATACTAATGCTAGATGATATCAAAAGCTTTAGTTTCTGAATCAACTAATCGATTAAGGTGAACAAGATGATGACTGAGAACCATTAATGTCAGCACATTAAGAAAAGAGGAATACGAATTCAACTTCTTTAGTCTCTGACTCAATCTGACCACTTGAGGCTTCACCACTGCTTCTACTTATGGAGAATTTTCTGCAAATTCCCTAATTGTTGTTGTTGTCGTCATCTACGTAGCTGTCTTTGCACATGTGGGATCCAATACTAAATCCACTTCTCTAATGCTTGGTTCAACGTTAAATTTGTCTCTACCTCTACCTTTTTCCTTCTCCAACTTCGATATCCTAAACATAACTTGCAAATATCCACTCCCATAGCAGATCACAAATCTAAAAACAAGACTATGTGCGATTAATAAAATAATCCGGCCTCTCAAACTTCAAATTTATACATGCTGAAGTTATTTAGTTCATTTGCTAAAACTTCATACCAATACATGTTGAAGTTTTGTCCTGCAGTTTGCAGTTTTGTAATGAGTTTTTTCCTAAACTTCAAACTAAACATGCTGAAGTATTTTAGTTTATTTGCTAAAACTTCAAACTAAACATGCTGAAGTACTTTAGTTTTTGTCGTGCAATATATAATTTTCTAATGAGTTTTTTTTAAACTTTATACTTATACATGCTAAAGTTTTTTTGTTCATTTTCTAACACTTCACACTAAACATGCTGAAGTTTTCATACTACGGGATGGGTTCGATTTGCCTTGTTAGTACTTTCAATGGGAGATGGACTTTTGATTACAACTACTTGGATCATGATAAAAATACTTGTTCTGGTTAATAAACAGGTATCATTCAACACTTTCCTGAAGAAAATTAGTGAACTCACATATTTTGATGCAACCAAATATGCACTAAAAATATGGTTTGATATCAAACTAAATACAAGCAAAGGGATGCTTGTAACTTCAGACGAAGAACTCAGAACCTGTATATATTTTCTAATAACTGATTCAACTTTCAATAATTGCCATTTTGTCGTCGACAAAATACAACTACTTTCTAACAGTATAGCTGCTTTAGAATCTGAAACATTCAAACTATCTCTTGCACATACAATAGATTTAGAACAACTTGATGATTATCAACATGAAGTAGAACAACTAACAATAGAAGTAGACAACGAGCGACAACCTTCTAATATTACAGCTGATTCAGAATCTGGAATGCTGCAAGAATTACCTGGCACTACAATAAATTCAGACTAGTTTGATAAGGCCCAACAAGAAGAAGGACAACTAATAATGCAAATAAACAACCAACACACAATCCAACAAATTTTTTTGTTATCTCCTACAATTATAAGCAACAACCAAGATCAAGAAAATACATAAAATATATCGATAACATCAGGTACAATTGAAGAAATAGCTGAGACTTCTACTACTTCTAAGAAATCAAGAAAAAAAGTGAGGAGAAAGCTAAAAGAATCTCCACCATGTAAAATACTTAGGCACGATGCATTGCTTAAGAAAATAAAAGTAGGATCAATTTTTGAGAACAACAAGAGCATGACTAAATTTTTCTGTAACTTGGAGATAAACCAAAAAGTTGAATTCACTGTTGTTAGATCATGTTCAAAGAGATACATGTTAAAATGCATCGTGGAAAAATGTGGTTGGAATGTACGTGCTACCAGAATAAAAGATTCCACACTTTTTAGGGTGATAAAATTTCATAACAACTATGAATGCTCAGTTGATGCAAGAAAATCAGATCAGAAGCATGCTACAGCAACTTTTATAAGTAAATAAATATTAGAACATGTTAGGGATAAAAAGATTGAGGTTACACCATCCTTTATAGAACGTGAAATGAAAAAAAAATAGAATTGACATTGAATATCAAAATACATAGCGCGCTATTCAAAAAGTTATTGCTTGTATAAGAGAAATACCAGAAGATAACTACCAGATTCTTCCTTCATATCTACACATGATGGTGCATCGAAACCCGGAGACGTACACTAGCTAAGAAGATATCAGCAGAATCCGTAAGCGAAAAAATAACAACTATCAGTGTGAATTTTTAACTGTTCCTATTTGAAAACTTCACACCTTATGATTTATTTATTTTTTGTTTCACCTATACAGATTGCTTACATGTTCTTTGTTCCTACGGTATCAATAAATGGTTGGCATTACTATAGACCCGCGATTGCGGTAGATTACAGACCTATACCAACTTTCGGAATCGGAATTTGAACCCGATATAATAAAAGTCCACTCCCAGTCAACTTCCCAAAAACATTCAAATTTCCAATTTTCGCCAAGTGACCCCGAAATGACATATATTTAGTTCTTCGGGGAAATGAGAAAAGCAATTGAAATCTATCGTGAACTAGTTTGCTTATCAGATAGAAACCAGTCGATCACTTTGAGAAGAATTAAAGCAAAGACATGCAAAAAGCATGGTAATAAATCTTTTCCAAGGCGCTGCAAGGTCATACGGACATGAAGATTTTAATCAGTTAATGTCCCAAATCAAAAGTGTTGACAAAAAAATATACAATTACATAATGGAATAGTAACCAGAGATATGGGCTCGATCGTGATTAGGGCTAGCATGTAGTCCAGTCTGGTCCTTAAACGGGCCAAGTGGTACGGTCCAAACAGTCCCGGTCCCGATCCCGATCCTGGGCCGGTCCCTAAATAAATAGTCCTTCTAGTCCCGGGCTAAACGTTCTTTTTGTAGGAACCAGCCCGGGACCGCGACCACGAACTCATGGTCCCGGGCTAAACGGGTCGAGCCTGTGGGGCTATGTAGGCCCAATGGCTAATTTTTTTAAAAAAAATAGAAATTAGAGACAAAAAGATGTTAAAAAAATTCTAAGGCAATGCCCTGTAAATTTTATTATAGAATTGTGACCTAAATATTTTAATTCAAATTTAAAGAAA
The DNA here is from genome assembly GCA_026770625.1 of Nicotiana glauca. Lineage (NCBI taxonomy): Eukaryota > Viridiplantae > Streptophyta > Magnoliopsida > Solanales > Solanaceae > Nicotiana > Nicotiana glauca. Next base: position 13,762 of record MU767539.1, on the reverse strand, counting down.
AAAATATTGTAAAGAGATATTCAAAGCAATGCCTTGCAATTTTATTATAGAATTAAAAAAATATGGCAATATATTTCTTAGTCTTCCTCCCCCCTATGGAATGAGCACAACAAGGTGCTAATACCACCATTGAGAAGAAAAAGAAACTAATCAAGATGTGCCAAAATACAAGTTGCATAATACATACTAATTTTTGTTCATACAAGTTACATGGTATCTCTTACAAACTTTATAAATCTTTCAAGTCCCGAAGGAATTTTCGTTGGTGGTGGCGGAAAAGTAGCTTTGTCATCGTAGCTTCTATTATCGGGTGAAGCAACATCCTCTGCAAGTTCAACTAGCATTTCTTCATAAGTTTCGTCTTCCTCTGGTTGTGATTCAGCACGTCCAAAATTTCTTCTTTCCGAACGGATCCAATCTCTGAAAAGTACTAATTTTTCAAGCTCCCCCTCATAGAATAAGAATCTTTAACTGGTCCTTGACCCCAATCACGAATAAATGTGTGAGTTATAATTTTTAAGGAAACCCTTTCGATGAAAATGCATAGCGGGGATAAATCCGTAAGAGGAACACAATTATTGTGTGGCTAATCATAAAACTCGTCAAATCTCTACAATAGCAAGTCAACCACTATACGCATGTCCAGTCTCAACTCGTAATGCGAAATAAAGGAAGTAAACGAGCAAGGATAACCCCTATAATACAAGTATAGCATGGTGTGAACCTAAGTCTACCTGGACAATAATATGAATCTAGCTACGCACGGACTCTCGTCATCTCGTGCGTGCGTAACACCCACAACTAGTAGCACATAACAATTACATCACCTAGGGGTAGTTTCCCCCTCACAAAGTTAGATAGGAGACTTACCTCACTTTGAAGTTCCATAACCGGCTCAAATGCCAGTCTAACACCTCAAACCGATGCCCGTCACTCCACAACTATTTAAGCAATGTGTAAATTAATAAAAATATACTCCAATAATCATAATAAATCAATTTATAACAATTCCCTACTCCGCTCGAAAAGTCAATAAAGTCAACCCTCAGGCCCACGTGCCTGAATTCCAAAAATTATTGACAATAAATATTACCCATAACTCATATGTTCTATATCCAGAAAATCATCCAATTTCATCCATGAATCGACTCTTAAATAAAGGATTTACCACTTCTCAACTTTGGGGCTCAAATTCCCAATTTTTACAATTCAAACACGGATAAAAATAATAACCAACGGAAAAAATCATGGAGAAATATCAAAATAAAGGTCATATATTTACCCCCTTGTTGATACGAAAACAATGCCACAAAAATCACCTCAAACGGAGCTCTTCAACTCAAGATATACCCAAAATACTAAAATTCTCGGTTGAAAACACTGTCCAAGAGATTTTCCTTCTTCGCATTCGCGAAGAGCAATTCTTAGCATTGAAGGTCAACCCAAATTTCTTTCTTCGCATTCGTGGGACCTCCCTCGCATTCATGAAGAACAAAGTCCACACCAGAAACCAGCAATCTTTCTCGACACGGAAATGAGCACAACTCTCTCATACTATATCGGAATTCGATGATTTTTGTTGCTATGGCTCCCTAATTACGATACGGATCTAATGGTTCAATTAAATCACAAAAAAATTGTAATTTTCTAAATATTGTACTCTTTATATCCAAAGAAACAACGTTGAAACATCAAATAAGAGCGCGATACAACCAAAACACATCTGAAACACACCTGAGGCCCCCAGGACCCCGTCCAATCACACCGACCCGCTCCATAACATAAAATGGACCTTCTCAAGGACTCAAAACATACCAAATAACATCAAAACTACGAATTGCGCATCGATTCAAGCCTAATGAAATATTGATCTTCTAACTTCCACATTCGATGCTGAAACCTATCGAATCACGTCCGATTGACCTCAGATTTTACACATAAGTCACATTTGACATTACAGACTTATACCAACTTTCGGAATCAGAATTTGAACCCGATATAATAGAAGTCCACTCGTGGTTAAACTTCCCAAAAACCTTCAAATTTTTAATTTTTGCCAAATGACCCCGAAATGAACTACGGACCTCCAAATCCATATCCGGACATGCTCATAAGACCACAATCACCATACGGATATATTTCCAGGCTCGAAATCCCAAACGGACATCGATAACATTGAAATACACTTCAACAGAAATTCATGAAATTCTTCCAAAATGCCTATTTTCCACAATAAGCGCCTGTAACACTCTCGGGTTATCCAAAACTCGATTCGGACATGCTCCCCAGTCCAAAATCATCATACAAATCTATTGGACCTTCAAATCCCGATTCCGAGGTCGTTTACTCAAAAGTCAATTCTTAGTCAATTCTTTCAACTTAAAGCTTCCGAAATGAGAATTTTCTTCCTAATTAACTCTGAACTTTTCAAAATTCAATTCTGACCATACCTACAAGTCATAATACCTGAAGTGAAGCTACTCAAGGCCTCAAACCACTTAACGATGCGCTAGAGCTCAAAACGACCAGTCGAGGTCTTACATTATCTCTCACTTAAACATGCGTTCGTCCTCAAATGTGCTAAGAATTTCTCCGGAGTTGTCCAAAATTAGTGTTTAACACCTCGTGCACCTACTCATGCCACCACAACCCAGTTGAGCATATTCGCTCGAGCCAGACTGAAAATCCTTCTTGCTACCTTAGTTAAAAGGTTTAGAACCAAATTCCAACATTCGAATTCTCCACCATACCTGACTCTAACACATGAACATCGTATCAATCACCAGACACTAAACCCACGTGACCATCCTCCTCCGCTAAAATCACATCATGCACCACATAACTCATTTGCCCAAGGCAATCGCCCCCACGCATAAAAGCTGAAACTTCTACTGACCTGAAGCCCGTACTATACCTCATAACATATAAAATCCTTGTTCCAACTCTCGCAACAGTGCCACGACGAAAGAGATCTACAAAAAGTCATAACCACATGACAAATCACAAATCATGGAGTCTCTCCTCCTGACAAGAACCATTACTTCATTATGAACTGAATAACGATTTAATATACCCTTCCTAACTCCTATCGCACTGATCCCAGGTCCAATAACCGCGTCTCGCCCAGTACCATCTGCTCGGGCAATAAGCTATCTCAGACATTTCCAAAAGTCTCATATGATGCCACAATCTGCCAACAAGCTATAAACTCGAATGTGATACATAAGGGACGAACTCTGGAAAGAACTACTCAACCCACGTAACTAATTAAACAACCGAAAAGATGTTATGAACCTTCCTTAGAAAATGAGAAACAAAACACACAAGAATAGATATAGGGAACTGTACTCAACATCACACTATTGCAGCGTGCAACCCGATCCACATATGATACCATTGCGACGTGCAACCCGATCCAATCATGATACCCGTGGAGGCGTGCCACATGATCCAAATAATGTACCCATGGCAGCGTGCCACGTGATTTACACATAATAATTTATAAGGAAATACCTACCGAGCCTGAATGCTCATACCTACGAAATCCCTGAATGTCGACCACAAGCACGCCAAGTGTATAATACCATCCCTAGGGAGACAGATAGCGCTATACGTTACAAAACTCAAGCATGACTATGGTGCAATAAATGACCTGCATCTCTAGAGCCATCCTGCTCATATAACACCGCAAGCTACACGGGATCACAACACATGTGCGAATAATCGAGCCGTCTCATAACCCATATGTCACAGTAAAGTATTACATGGAATAGCTTATGATGGGAATAATATCTAACGCTCAAAGACTCCTCCATAAATAACGCTATGCTAAACGAACACGCTCGACCTGATATAGAGCACAATTTCACGTTTAGACCCATCCACAGACATCAAGACCATTCTGATCGTATCGTGCTGGGCTAATAATCCCAAGGATCCAAAACAACCAAATTTATGACACATAAGAGCAGGCGTCCAATCCGGAACAAGCTTCCACATTTCACAACCAATGAATAGAGGGCCTTCCACGCATAAACTCTCACATTAGCGATGAGTACCATAATCTTCATACTTGGTTTCAATTTTAATCAATCAAGTGACTATATGTCATACTTATACAATATTCCTACGGGATAAGCCCCCACGACCTTCCGCACCAGGTAGCAAAGTCTGCATATCCACACCACCGGCCATACTAGTACTGTAAATCAAATTGAGAAACCGCACTTAGTACACAAAGCCTCCTATACAGGACACTTTTCTCAAGTGATGCTAAATAAATTACCAGCGAACCCGAAACATCTGAACTCTTTCCTACTCATATGAGCTCTTGACATTTTTGTCAACACCGAACCGCAACTTTGATCCTCAACTTCCAATAACATGCCATTATGCGATAGTACATGAATTCTACCATAACTCCTGAACCACTAATAGAATAAACACTTCATAATATAGAAACCTTTCACTTAACCCATTTCAAGAGAACCATTGCAACATGCAACTGAATTCCCATAACCATAGAAAACGCCAATCTCAAGTTGGGGTCTAAACCACCATAACTCTTCTGAGATCCATATACACATAACAGGCCATCATAATCGAATAACTCCAAATAAATCAAATTACGTCTGCTGTCAATCCTCGCACGTACCACCACAAATCACCTGCATAACTTAACACGCTGAAGGAACTGATCATTGGCACCATCATGCCGATTCAACCATTGCTAACCGAATAACCTTCTTCTAATTTACTCTTGACTTGCCTTAAAAATAATAATAGCTCCATTCAAAATATAACGAACCTAATTCTCACTCATCGTGAGTGACCCTATTTCACTAGATCACGTTTCCTCAAAACCCACGAACTAACCCATACCCTCTTTGTGTGCACATTCACATCTTCAACTGGTACACCCATTCTGATAATTCCTCTACGATCCGAAGTTATTTTCTCCCATTCCTCCAATGCTACACCACAGACCGATGATAACATACAACACTCCAAGCCCCTTTCATAATCTACAAAAGTTCGATATTTAACATACCACGAACTCGAACTCTTTAGGCACTGCACTTTAATTTTGAACCCATTAGAACCATTGTTGACAGTCACCCACTCTAAATTGGTCCCGAATATAATAAACTCCAAGGCTCTGCTAGCACATGAATGCCCTCTCAAAGAAGCACCCAACTGAATTACATTCCTTGTACATCACATCTACATGAAGCATAAACTCTGAGTCTTCCCAAAGCTTGAACATGAACCAAAATATAACACACATTTCTCAAATTTGTTTGCTAAACTTACCACTAATGTTTTCTTTCTTTAGTCATAATAACCTACCAATACCCGATAACCACAAACCGCACAAGTAGACAACGACGCAATTCAATCATAGAGGGTGGGGCTCTCCCACTTAGTTTAAAGCTACAATTACATAACCCTGGGACCCACCGAGGTTCCTTCTTCTCCATTTACATCAACTTAAAGTCCAATAATACATTCCAAACTCGAAACCATGTTGCATCCAAATAAAATCCGTGGACCTAGTCACTGTCTAACATGATTTACCAAATGGCTCCAAAGTTTCCTCAAGGCGTGTGGCCATCCTACCACAGAACCCATATGTTACTCTGGCACTCTCCCACTTCGGTTAAAACCTCTCCTTTGGTTAAATAAAATCTGTAGACCTAGTCACTATCCAACCTAAATTCCCAAATGGCTCCAAAGTTTCCTCAAGGCATGTGGCAATCCTACCACAGAACCCAGATGTTACTCTGGCACTCTCCCACTTTGGTTAAACCCTCTCCTTTAAGCAACTCCTCAACTTATGCTTTTTATACTTAACCTTCTAGCAATTCAACCACCGCAAAACACCTCTCACATGTCCTTCCTCGTCCTTCGCTTCCCAATTGTTGCCTCAAATCCTAATCCATCTCTATAACACTTGAGCTAATAAATTTCCACGAACTCCAAGCCTCCTAGAAGATCATCCTTCTCGAGCCATCAATATTAGAAATACCCATTTGATTCCAAAATTCCTACACTTCACTATCTCTGACAACCGCTTCTCCGACACCATTTTACACTACCTTGCCCCGAAGGAAAATTGATGTAGACCATAGCACCGACGAACTTTAACATGTTCAACAAGGAAGATGACACCACATCACAATTGAGAATTCCACCACGCTCGAAAATATCATGTCTCGCTACTCCATCAACCAAAGCCTGAGCATTCATAGACCGATTGTCTTTACTCTGCAGGAAATAAAATGATGAACCTCTGAATCTTGCACTGAGAAAAACATCCTTTCAAGTCATTCACTGCCTCGACATATAAACAAGCACCCTACCATTACACCAGCAAGGTGTAATAACAACATCTGAACATCATAGTAATCTGCGCGCAGCCTTGAAACTATTAAAAACACAGCTATTGAGCCGAAATGACAGAACATCCTTCTACAAGAAGACGATAATGACTTACTCGAATGCGTAGGGAAAAATATCATGCCGAAGTCTGTAGTACCACTACAAATCCTCGATGCCCAATTGACACGAGCACTAAACATCGTATAAGAATGAGTAGGACGGATATAAAGGCATAAGCCTCAAAGGAATCAAATCGCACGATGAGCAATCAAGAAAGGGAAGTGCTCCTAATTGTCTTGTAGCCTCTTAAAGATAAGTACAGACATTTCCGTACCGATTTTCAAGACTATACTAGACTTGCTCATGACTCGTGAGACCCAAGTGTACCTAACACTCTGATACGAAGCTATCACGACCCAAAATCTACTAAAGGGCATAATGGAGCCAAACACCACTGCCAGGAAAGCCAACAGTGAATGATTAACTTAATTACTCATTTTAGTATTTTTGACATCATAATTTTCATCAATTAAATAGTAAGAAAAAGAATTTACAGGGTGATATATTCACAACTACAATAATGAACAACCCATAAGCACCCCCAAACCCGGTGTCACAACTGCATGAGCATCAACTAGGAAAATAAAATACAATATCTGTCTGGAATACAAATAAGATAGAAGAATATAAATAACTCTAATGAAGACTCTGCAGGCTGTGGATGGTAACATGAAATGCAGCTCATGGTAAGTCCCCGCAACATCCATGCCTCTGCACCCAAAAGACCACCAAACATATGTGTACCTACACAAGAATGTGCAACAAGTATAGCATGAGTACGTAAATCAACACGTACCTAGTAAGTATCTAGCCTAACCCTAGAGAACTAGTGACGAGGGGTCGACATCGACACTTACTAGTGGTCCAATAAGATAGCTACAATAAGAAGTAAACAAATATGGGCAAAGTATACAAACAAAATAAACAAGTGTAAACACGTGATACAATCCTCCACTATGCAATAGACTCAAGCTCTCAATTAGAAATTAC
>MU767537.1:88846-103270 GCA_026770625.1 Nicotiana glauca | reverse complement strand
AAGCCTAAGTTCTTCTAAAACTTCCGAAACACGCATTTGATCAAAAAATCCAACCAAATCACCTCCGAATAACCTGAAATTTTGCACACATATCTCAATTCACCTAACGAAGCTATAAAAACTCTAGGAATTCCATTCTGACCCTCGGATCAAAATCTCACCTATCAACCGGAAATCGCCAAAATACTAACTTCGTCAAAATAGGCTAACTTCTTCATCGGACTTCCAAAATTACTTCCGATTGTGCTCCTAAGCCTTAAATCATCACCCGGAGCTAACCGAATCATCGTAATTCAATTCCGAGCCTTCTAACTCACAAGTCAACATCCGGTTGACTTTTTCCAACTTAAGCCTTCTTAAAAGAGACTAAGTGTCTCATTTCTTATCAAAATCATTCCAAATAAATTCTAACGCACCCAATACGGATAATGAAACATAAGAAAGCAGAAAATGGGAAGAACAAGGTAGTAACTCATGAGACGACGGGTCGGGTCGTCACAACTACCCTCCAGAAATACGAAGTAAACTGAGGGCTTCTATTTGATATAAAGGAAACAGGCACACCATGCAACTGAACACTCTCCTAAATATAAATCTGGACCAATCTCTATAAAGAATACGTGGTCACAATCGGAATCAAGTCTGCCTACTTGGTCAACCTATCGATAATGAACCAAACTGCATCAAACTTCCTCAAGGTCCGCGACAACCCAACTACGAAGTACATAGTAATGCGCTCCCATTTCCACTCAAGTATAACAATATGCTAAAGTAGGTCACGTGGCTCTGATTCTCATACTTAACCTGCTGGCAATTTAGGCACCTCGCTGCATACTCAACTATATCCTTTTTCATCTGCCGCCACCAATAGTTCTACCTCAGGTCGCGATACATCTTCATAGCACCTGGATGAATAAAATACCGAGAACTGTGTGTCTCCTCTAGAAGACACATAGATGACCATGGAGTCACAAAATACCATCCTCACCGATAGTAACCTCCTTGGCATCACCCTGTAGTACCATCTCTCTAAGAACCAACACGTGCAGATCGTCGTACTGGCAAGCCTTGATTTGCTCGAATAATAAAGACTAGGTGGCGATGCATGCAAGAACCCGATTGGGCTCTGAAATATCTAACTTCATAAGTCCGTTAGCCAAGGACTAAATGTCCAAAGCTAATGGCATCTACTCTGCTGAAATGAATTCCAAAATACGTATACTCTCCGCCTTTCTGCTCAAGGCATCCGCAACCACATTCGTCATGCCCTGATGATAAATGGTGGTAATATCATAATATTTTAGTAACTCAAGCCACCTGCACTGACTCAAATTGAGATCCATATGCTTGAATAAATGCTGCAAGTTGCGATGATTGGTGTAAACCTCACAGGACACTCCAGAAAGATAATGCCTCTAGATCTTGAGAGCATGAACTATCGTGGCCAACTCGAAATCATGTACAGGGTAATTCTTCTCATGGGGCTTCAGCTGACATGAAGCATATACAATAACTCGCCCCCTACATCAATACATAACCCATGCCAACACGTGAAGCACCGCAATACACAATATACATCCCTGAATTGGAAGGCAACACCAACACCGGTGTTGAAGTCAATGCGGTCTTGAGCTTCTGAAAGCTCACCTTGCAATCATCAAAACATCGGAATGGAGCACCCTTATAGGTCAATCTAGTCAAAGGTGATGCAATAGATGAGAAGCCCTCCACAAATCAACGATAATAACTTGCTAACCCCAAGAAGCTCCTAATATTGGTTGTTGTGGTAGGACGAGGCCAACTCTAAACTACCTCAATCTTCTTAGGATCTACCTTAATACCCTCGCCTGATACAACATGCCCCAAGAATGCCACATAATCTAAATAAAACTAACACTTGCAGAACATATCATATAGCTTCTGTTCCTGCAGAGTCTGAAGCAACACTCTCAAATGTTGCTCGTGCTCCTCCTTGTTACGCGAGTAGATCAAAATGTCATCAATGAAGATAATGAGAAATGAGTCACTGCGTGGCCGGTACACTTGATTCATCAAATCCATAAATGTCTTCGGGGTATTCTTCAAACCGAAAGACATCACTAGAAACTCATACTGGCCATATCTAGTCCAAAAATCCGTCTTCAAAACATCCGAATCACGAATATTCAAATGATGATACCCGATCTCAAGTCAATCTTATAGAACACCCTAGCACCCTGCAACTGGTCAAACAAATCATCACGGCAACGAGTACTTGTTTTAATGTTAACTTTGTTCAACTGGTGGTAATCAATGCAGATCTGCATAGTCCCATCTTTCTCCTTCACGAATAACACCTGTGTACCCTAAGGCGACACATCGATCTGACGAACGCCTTTGCTAGCAACTCCTCAAGCTGTTCTTTCATAGCCATGCGGTACGGTGGAATAGAGATAGGCTGGGTACCTGGAGCCAAATCAATACAAAAATCAATATCACGATCTGGGGGCATGCTTGGAAGATTAGAATGAAACATATCGGAGAACTCCCAAATCAGGGGCACTAGATCATTGCCGGAGTCTCTGTAGTAGTATCCCGAACATAATCTAGATAAGCCAAACAAACCTTCTCGACCATGTGTTGAGCCTTCAAAAAAGAGATAACCTGACTAGATGCACTGACAAACGAACCCTTCCACTCCCATTTAGGTAACTCTGGAATTACCAACATAACATTCTTGGCATGACAATCAAGGATGGAGTGATATGGAGACATCCAATCCATGCCCAAGATGACCTTAAAGTCGTTCATATCAAGCAACAGAAGATCCGCTCTAGTCTTATAACCACAGAAAGTCACAATACAGGACATGCATATCTAATCCACCACAACAGAATCATCCACTAGCATGGACACATATATAAGAGTGCCCAAGGACGCTAGGAATACCCAAGATTTGAGCAAATAGAGATGAAACATATGAATATGTAGACCCTGGATGAAAGAGTACCAAAGCATCTCTACCACAGACAGAAATAATACCTATGATCACGGCATATGAGGCCACTACATCTGGTCTGGCTGGAAAAACATAGAACTTAGCTGGAGCGCCACCTGACTAGTCTCCACCTCTAGGATGGCCCCTACCCACCTGCCCTCCACCTTTGGGCGGCTAGACAGCTGGTGATGTAATTATAGGCTGATGACCCTGATATACTGCCTTGCTCCGAAGTTTGGGACAAAACATCTTTATGTGGCCAAGATCCCCGCACTCATAACAACCTCGCAGAACGGTGGACTGCTGACCTGAAGTCTAACTCTAATGGCTTGAATACCTACTAGAGGAACCCTGAATAGCCGGTGGGCAGTAAGAGCTCTCCGGCATGGCACTAAAATAGGGCCGCACTAGAGCACCCTGCGAAGGCGGAGATGATGGATATGTGGTCCTTCTAGACTAACCCCTCCCAAACTGACCTCTGCCCCCAGACGAAGCATTAATGAACCCTCCAGAATAATGGAACTGCTTGTCCATTGGCACCTACTCTCGGCTCCACTAATGAACACCCTCGATCCTTCGAGTTATCTTCATAACTAGCTCGTAAGAAGTCACCATCTCAACCTCTCAGGCGATAGTGGCCTGGATAATAGAGTGCAAACTTGCAAGAAACCTTCGCACTCCCTCTGCATTGGCAGGGAGTATCATAAGTGCGTGGCGAGGCAACTCAGAAAATATTTCCTCATAGTCGATAACCGACATCTGACCATACTGGAGCTGCTCAAAATGAAATCGCAACTCTTCCCTCTGAGAGGGTGAAATATACCTATCCAGAAATATATATGTGAACTGGCCCCAAGTCAAGGGAGGAGAACCTGCTAGTCTGCCGAGAAGATATGACTACCACCACTTACGTGCCCTTCCCTCCAGTTGATAGGTGGTAAAGTCCACCTAGTGGGACTCTAATATCCTCATATTGTGCAGTCTATACCTGCAACGATCAATAAAGTCATGGGGGTCCTCATGTCGCTCACCTCCAAAGACAGGAGGATATAGCCTAGTCCATCTATCCAATAGCTTTTGCAGCTCGCCGGACACAACTGGTCGGGGCTCAAGTATAGCTGCTGTAACTGGCTAAGCTCCGCTAATGGGTAGCGCGCCTGGGGTCTATTATATGGTAGCTACATGCCTAGGAGCCTGAGCGGTAAGGGTCTGTGCTCCCTCCCCGCCTAAGATGTGGTTGGGTTAGCTGGAAATAAACCAGCTTAAGTCATAGAATCCATGAACCATAGCATACAACCCATGACCTTCTGGAATCCTGGTGCAGACATGAAGTTCGCTAGGTCTGGCTCCGCTGCAGGAATCTCGCCCTGCTCCTCAATAATAGTATCCTCCACGGGATCCACTGGTGGCGCAACTGAAAAAACTCTGGGACGTCCTCATCCTCTACCATGAGCTGGGACCCTCCATCGGCCTCTAGCAAAAGGGGAGCAGCTCCTCCATGGTCAGGTACATCCGTCGTGCACGTTCTCACCATATGTGAGAGAATAAGAGAAATATACTTAGCACAACATCAACTGCATGATAGGAGAGAAGAAAGAGTAATTTCCTAACACTCTATAGCCTTTCAAAGATAAGTACGGACATCTTCGCACCGATCCACAAGACTCTATTAGGACCTCTCATAACTTTTTAGACCTACGTGAACCTAGTGCTCTAATACCATATTGTCACGATCCAATTTTTCCTATAGGCCGTGATAGCGTCCAACGTCGCCGCTAGGCAAGCCAACGGTGAACTAGCCTTGTATTTATTCTTTTTAACAATTTTGAAATAGTTGATTTTTATTTATTAAGTAAGTAAGAGGTGAAAATTTTAATAAAATAAAGCATAAACAAATATAAGAACAAGTTTGGTGAAATAAATACTCAAAATCCATCAAATGTCTACTAGTATATTTTCAAGACCCTTTGTCATAAGTGTATGAGCCACTAGTAAAATATATAAAATACTAAATTATTATCTGAAATAGAGTAGACAAAAAGTAAATGCAAAAGAGAGACTCCGGGTGCTGCAGAACGGACTCGGAAAACAGCTCACCACTAAATCTCGGGGTATGGGGGGGTACCGGAATGACTGCCAGATGCACTTGCCTCAGATCCTACACGATTAGTGCATAAGTATAGCGTGAGTACATAATCACCAGGTACCAATAAGTATCCAGTCTAACATCGAAGAAGTAGTGGCAATGGGTTGACATCGACACTTACTATGGGCCAATAATAAGATGCAGAAATTCTAAACATGCATGGAATATGGAAATAATAATAATAACTCAATAGCAAGCAGGAAATAAATTATTCTTTGACTAATAACAAATTCCAATATCTCATATAACATATACAAGTTCCAAATCACTTTAGGTCATTAAATAAATTATATCTCACAAGCCATAACATAATATCAAGTGTAGTCGGGTTTCGAGCATTATCACGCACGATTTATTAGGGCTGTGTATATATCGGGTAAAACCAAAAATTCGAACCGTTAATTATTTATTGGGTTATCGGTATCGGGTTATTGGGTTAACGTTCGGTAATAATTTAGAATTTTTTTATTATTGGGTTATCGATTCGAGCATGGTTTGCCAATTTCGTTAATGGGTTAACCGATAACCCAATAAGAATTAATAAAATTATGACTTTACCCTTAAGTATATAAAAATTTTAGGGGCTTCAGTTCATTTTCTCCTATTATTTCTCAAACCCACTCTTCAATTGCTTCATCTTCATTCTTCATAGATCTTACTAGTTACTCCTAGCACAAGTCATTAGTATACTATATGTGAATTATTTTTTTTTGCTTAACTTTAGTGAATTGTCTTTTCTTTTTTGCTTAACTCTAGATTGAGTTATCTTATCGGGTAAACTGATAATCGAACCGATAATGATCTATAACCGATTAATCGATACCCGATAATCGATATTTTATCGGTTTATCAAATTTATAAATTGATAGCCGATATGCTAAACCGATAATATTCATAACCGAACCGAACCGACCGATGCCCACCCCTACGATTTATGTTGAGGTCGTATGGGCCGATCTAAATGTCACGAACCAAAATGATGGGCCGCGACGGGTGCCTAAATCCTACATGTCGAATGTCCTTAAGAATACGTTTAAGATATAAACGTGAACAACATACGTGAGGGAAATCTATCCAAAAGACATGCACATATACATGTGAAATACACTGGGCGAGCCGGCAAGGATGCTATAGACGATTATATACCCAAAACCAAAAGCTGACAAGGCCGCATACTATCCAACTATACATAACTGTCTACAGACCTCTAATAGAAATATAATTGTACAAAGACAGAACTGAGCTACGTCATACCCATATATATATATATATATATATATATATATATATATATATATATATATATATATATATATATATATATATATATATGTATGTATATATATATATATATATACACACACAAGCATATCGTACCAAAATCAAAAACAGCTCTGGATCAAGTGGAATACGTCAACTCTCGCTGATCAAGGATCCTAAGAAGGAGGATTGTTGACTTGCCTACCTACACTTGCGGGCATAAAACGTAGGCCTCGGGAAATAGGACGTCAGTACGAATAATGTACTAAGTATGTAAGGCATGAAAATCAATACTTAAAACACATGGACGAAACATGGAATAAAGAAATCCACCTGTAAGTCTGAATAACTTTGTAAATTCTACAACATTTATAGTTTCATGCACGTGCATGTTAATGTCGTGTCATGCATATTTATAGGTGTACATAACATCAGCAAGCCTCTGGGGCATCCCATCATATCGTCTCGGCCACTGTGGGCAACATCATCAACATATACCAACTGATCAGGTGGTGGTGCATACATAACGCCGTAACTTTTTCCTATATATATATATATATATATAGCGCCATCTGGTCAAGGGACAACGTAAATGAATGCAATGCATGAAATGCATAAGAAATAAGTTAATATTTTTTCTCGGAATGGCATAAAAATCAATATAGGTTTCGGATAAACTTTATCAAATACGTATTTTTTTGAGACCCATGAACAGAAGATATAATAATAATAATTCACATGGGGAATCGAGAATATAGACACCCCTAGTATTTCTATGAATAGAGTCATGTATGAAAGTTGCGTATTTTGCTCATTTCATTTGTATTATTTGGATCATGCCAAAAAAAGGGATAGCCTTAACACACCTGGAGTAAGGAAAACTCGTATGATATTCTTGGAAAAAGTTGCACCATACTCCTTTAGAACCGCAAAATTTTACGTTTCTAACAATTCTCGTTGGATTTCTTTTAGTTGCAAGAATTCATGTTTTTGTTGAAAACCTTAAGAATGGCTAATGTTCCGTAGTGTTTCTTAACTATCAATTCATGGCTAACATTTCTAATTTTAAGAATGGCATATATTTAGATTGTAGGAATGGCTAATTGTCTTGATTGTAGTAATTTGTATACAAAATATAGAGAAATGAGGTGTCTTGAATTTACTAAGGTATGCTGCCACCTAATTAAAGGTGACTAAGAGTCATCTTTTGGAAAGATTGCTGCCACGTGGGGTGGGGGTGGGTGGGGGTGAGGGATTTTAGTCTTTATTCACTTATTAGGTAATTAGGTAATGTCCCGTTACCCGGTAATAATTAATTACCCACATAATTAAGAAGTGTCTCAAATTACTTAAAATTCTACTCATTTTTAATATACTTTATAAATCATAATATCACGGTCATATGGTACCTTGTATGGTACTAGTCCATAGATATTGAGTATTATAACTCGGACCGTATTTTACCCCAAATCGACAACTTTCAACGAAACTCATTTTCTTTAATTCGTGTACCCTTTATCCTCCATGGAACTTACTTATCGTTTTTTTATAAATAGTATAAATATACTAACCTCAAGATAATCTCATTCCCGAGTCTTTGTCAATTAACTGAAGACGAAACTTTATTCTACGAGAAATCCGAGATATAACACCAAAATATTGTGTGCACTGTCGAGGATCGAACGACACGAAGCATAGATACATCTATTATACTACCGAGGCGAATGACCCGCTCCCAAGAGAATAGAGAAGTTAACGTCGCTCGCGGAAGTACTTGCGACGGGAGAGGACATGGATTTCTCAAAGTTATTAAGTATTCTTCAATTCTTGCACCCGAAATAAGAAATCTAAATTGGAAATTTTTAACTTCAAAATCTTTAGTCTCAGCTCTATTTAAGATAATTAATATGCATAACAAACATGATAGTACAATTAAAGCATGATGTAAATCTAAGACTACCCCGGACATCCCATGGAATGTAGATACGCACGGACCCTCGTCACCTAGTGCGTACATAGCTCCTCACACAAGTAATTCACAAAAAAAATACACCTAAGGGGGTGAGTTCCCTCTTACAAAGTTAGGCAAGAGACTTACCTCGTTCTCAAGCTCTCTACCAGTCCACAAACACGCTCTAAATCCTCAACTTTGTGCCAAACAACCTAAAACTATCCAAATATTATATAATTTAATCAATATAAACTCAAAACTTCATAATTTAGCTATTAGAGTAATTGCCCAACCCAAATTAGAAGTTTTTAAAATTCGCCCCGGACCCATGTGCCCAGATTTTAAATTTTTTTGAAGATAGATATTACCCATAACCTCACGAACTCAAATATATAAGTTTTTACCCAATTCCATAATCATTTTCATGGTTAAATCTTATTTTTATCAAAACCTAGGGTTTTCAACTAAACCTATTGTGAGCACGTGATTTTTTCCCTATATGAATTACTCTCACAAATTCAAAACAAAATAATTTTTCCCATCATTTGCGATTTTGTGGATTTTTGTGGCGTTTTCTGTTATTATTTGCATATTGTCTGTGCAAGTTAATTTTGTTTAATTATTAAAAAATACAAAAATATATTGCATGTGCATTTAGGAGTTAACTTTGTATTTTTAGGAATTAATTAGGAATTAAGTTATTTTATAAAAAAAATCACAAAAATTATTATTTTGCACCTTTTAATTTTAATTTTAATTTTTAGTAGTTTTTCTTTATTTTATTAATTGTGTAAATAATTTTTTAGGATTATTTATTATTTTTGGTAAGCTAATTTAGTTTTATAATTTAATTTAGGATTTTAGGTTCGATTTTTGAAAAAAAAAAAGAAAAGAAAAAGGAAAACAAAATAAAATTAGAAAATGAAAAAGAATAGGCTGTTTTGGGCCAAAGTAATTCGAAGCCCAGATGTTCCCCTTTTGTACCCGAGCCAGTACCCAGCCCATACTCGTCTCTACCCGGTTTTCCCCCTTCTAAACAAAACGTCCCGTTTAATTTGAGCCGTCGATGTTTGTTGATCTAAAGGCTCAGAAGTGGGGAGAATTAAGTATATATTTGTCCGAACCCGGTAACCCTCCCCCCACCTCCTCGTCTTTCATCTTCTCCAAAATCAAACTATAGAGACATAACCCTAGCCGCTAGCATTCCCACCACCCAGAAACCCCGCGGCGCCACCTTCTTTCACCCTCAAAATCACACCAAACAACCACCTCCCTATCCTCATACTAATTCCCCAACCCGTTCCCTTCGAATCATCCTCATGCTTTTTAGATTTTAGATCATAGATCGGACCCCTAGCCCTAATCTCCTCAAATTGGTCCAAAATTCCCAAGTCGTCCTTGTATCTTTGCTTTGGTCAAGATTCGAGGCCTCTTGCTTCGAGAAAGACCCTTGTCGGTCATTTGAGGCAAGCATAAAAGAATGGTTGGTCTGTTTTCAGCAAGGTATACTCACCCCTGTTCACTTTTTCTTTGTTCCTCTTCTCTCCATCATTCCGATTTTCTCTTAGTTTTTTTTTCTTTGACCAGTAAAAGGAGGTCAGAAGTTCTTGAATATAGGAGACTTTAGGGTTTTGTTTAGTTTTAGTTCTTGTTTAATTAATCTAGTCTATAATACATAATAGTTCGTTGTCTATTTAATTATCTCTGTTTTTTTGTTTATTGGTGTCAATCGGTTAATTGCCTTCATGTTTGCATAAAGTGGACTAGTTGTAGATTATTTGACATTATCAAGAATATCGATCTGAAGAACGATTTTAGTTTTTGTGAATTTGAAATTTGAGGTCTGTTAGAAATTCAACTCTTAGTATTGTTTGTTTCATTTTTGATCCATTGGTGAAATTGGTGTGATGATTTGTTTGTTTGTCACAACTGCAATGCATTGAGTATTTGTAAGGGCTAATTGAACAAAGAAAACTTAGGGAAGGGGGAAAATTGAGTAATCAGAAGCTTAAGGGGGGCTTAAGGGTCAGGTAGAGATTGTAATAACCAGTTGGCCTGGGGTCAATTTATGAATTTAAGGTGTGAGGGAATCAAATTCTGTTAGAGTAGAAGGTTCTAAAGAATAGGATAAGAGCTGAAAGTGTGGGATGTCTTGGAAACAAGGTTAACAGGGGTAAAATGATCAGGATTTGAAGGGGTAAAATAGAAATTGCCAACTAGGTTAGGGCTGCCTTAAGCATGCCTATATAAGGACCTCTTTCTCTTCATATTGGGCATCCATTTTAACACTCTGAAAATCTGAATCAAAACAGCTAAGAAATTCATAGAAAACTACCGTTCTATTGAAATCCTTCTTTGATTCTTAATTTTCAATTGTTGAAGGTCGTTGGTGTTGGTTACTTGGTTTTAACTCTCTGAATCATTCAGTTGGTTTTAATTTTTTGGAAAATTTCTAAAAACTGAGAATATGGTGATAAAAATGAGTTGAGCTTGGGTATGGAAAGAGTTGGTTTAATTGTGTTAGTTGGTTCATTGTTCTATTGAGTTTTTATGAGGGAATCTCACTGTTTCATTGCTGAGTGGTTTGATCTGGGCTGTTTGTTGTTGCTTACTGGTGGTCTACTCACTTCTCTCTATTGTTTTGCTTTCTAGGTACCATTTTTAAGCTCTATTGTTTGTGAAGTTGATTTGAAGAATGAAGTGCAAGGCAAACTTTAAAAATTAGCATTACTTGGTTTTGCTGATCCATTACTATTATTTTGGCTTCGTGTTTTGACTTGATGTATTGTATTGATTAGCTGAATTCTAGTTGAAGTAAGTGAGTTTATTATTATGGTTAATTTGGGACTATTATAAACCATTTGTTAGGTGGAATTATTTAACTGCATGAGACATTTCTTACTATATAGTTTTATTCACCTTATTATCAATATTGCCAGATTTGAATGCTGCATTATTCCTAAAATGGAAGTAGCTGAAGTTTTCTTCTAATTATAGCACACACATAATCTTGTTAATAAAAGGAAATAATTCAGGTGGTTTTAAAAAAAGATAGCAGTTGCACTAAATCTGTTTTGGGCGATAGGTTGAATATGTTTAATTTAGAAATGAATTTCAGAATGCTTGGCTGACCATTTAAAATTTGATTAGTTTCAAAGTGCTGGGTAAATGTTGGCCCATCAACGTTTCATAGTTTCCGATGGCTTTGCCTGTTGAATGTCATTGTTTGTTTCCAAAAGTCGGGCTTAGTGCAAGGCCCAAACGTTAGAAGACTCATTCCAGTCACAAGTACCTTGACAGGGACATTGGAGCTCCTGCCACTTGAGCCCAAGCCTGCATGTGTATAAATATATTGTTTTATTATTTGAATTTGTTTGGCTTCAATATATGCAGTCTCATTTATTTAGGCTTTGATGTAAGGCCCTTCATGTCCTTTTTCCTTAATTAGCTTGTTTCTTTTAAATAGTTTGAGGTGTGCCATATTAGACAACAAAGTAATTTATGACCCTCCGAACTTTAGTTTGAATACCCTTTAAAATTGGAATTGAGGTGCGTTATGCCAAATAAAAATAACAATTGCATGGATCTCGTATTAATCTCACATTAGATATAACAATATAAATAATCGTAGTTTGCTTTAGGCACGTTTAATATGTTATCGTGGTCATAGACACGTTCGCGTGATATAATTACGATCTTAAAAACAAAACCGGAGTATGCGTTCGCGCAACTTTGGCCAAACTTTTCTTAATAATAATAAAATATTATTAATTATGGACACGTTCGCGTGACATAATTTTTGACGCACCAAATAAACAGGTGCACGTACGCATGACCCGTTTCAAGGTAATTTTTTTAATTAAAAAGCGGTGAAAGATAAATGCACATAGGTTCTAAAATCAGTAATTAGACAATTTAGTCAAGCCAAGTATGATTAAAGCGACCGTGCTAGAACCACAGAATTCGGGAATGCCTAACACCTTCTCCCGGGTTAACAGAATTCCTTACCCAGATTTTTGGTTCGCGGACTGTAAGACATAGTCAATCTTTCCTAGATTTGAGATTTGAAACCGGTGACTCGGGACACCATAAATAATCCCAAGTGGCGACTCTGAATCTATAAATAAAAATAATCTCGTTTCAATTGTCACTTAAATTAAAAAAAAACTCCCTTATACATCCCATACGGGGTGTAGAAAAAAGGAGGTGTGACAGCTCTGGCGACTCTGATGGGGAGAGAACACAGAACTTCTAGTTCAGGGTTCAAGAATTCAAGCTTGTTAATATGATTTTTGCTTGGCTTTATTTATTATTGATATTACTGTATTTTGTGAATTGTTTGTGCTAATTGATGTCTATTTGCCGCTTTAATATTCTTTGAATTGTATATGTAATTGTCTTCTTATGTCATCCCTCCGAGTCTTCTGAAAATGGTTCACATGTTTGCGTGGCTCGCTTTTTCTGTAGAAATTATACCAAATAGAACGAGGCTGAGCAAGCGACAAGGCTGGGTAGACTTCAGTGCTCCCGGTACGTCGCCCCCTCTTCGGCCCCAGTTGTCTGCTCGGGTACCCCAAAGTCGAGAACAAAACCCTAGGATTTAAACCTAGAAAAACACAACCTCATGTCGGATCCCTAGTAGGAACATTTGTTTGCATCACATACATTTAACTTAGGGGACTTAACACAGGGGTGCCGTCTTGATGCATCCTATGTGCTATATGTTGCATTCGTTCAAGGATAAAAGGGTCATTTGGCGGACCAATGATAATTGAGGGCAAATAAAAAAATAAAAAAAAGAGGTTTAAGTGTGAAAATCAAGCAAGTAGGGCCCAATTATATTTCTGTCACATTTTTGTTAAGAAAAAAACACACAAAAAATTCAATATAACAAAGATTTTGCACTTTTTCATCATTTTCCAAAAATCAAAAAAATAAGGGAAAAGAAAATCCAAAAAAGAGTTTATAAGTTTCGTCATGTTTCAAAAAAGAAAAAATATATATTTTTTCTAAATTAGTTATTTTTTTTAATTCTTGCCCGTATTCACTTTGCCCGAACTACGCATACCCGATTCTCGTCTTTCGGGGCGTGATACATAGGCAACCCACATAGGATCCGGTCTTCCTAGTGAATCTTAGGTTCTTGGCTTTGCGGGGTCTCAGCCAAATTTTGCACTTCTAGCCACCTTTTTGGCCAAATAAGCCATTTTGCAAAAATGAATCATGTATTGCATGTGTCCAGTAGGGAGTATTATTGTCTCACATATTGTTGGTTTAAAGTTCTCATACAGGTGTGGATTTACTTACCGGAGTTTGAACATGACAGACACCCCGAGACCATCCAATCAGGTTCATTCAGGAGTTGCTTAAGAAGATTTTTCTTTTTGTGTTTTGAGTATGTTTTTCTTTTTATGTTGTCAGTTACCTTCTAGTTTCGCACAGCAATGTCAAGTTTTTTGTTATTATACTTTTTATTTTGTATTTGGAAAGGTGTGGTGTAACTAAAAAATCCAAAAAGATATTTTGTGTTTCCGTTAGAATTTTCTTTAGAAACACTACTCCTAGAAATCAAGAGAAAAAAAAGAGAAAAGAAAGTTTGAGGTGGTTTTATTTTAGGAAATTAGTATCTAGAAATTTAATTTTTTTTTATACTTCCTTTAGTATATTAGAACTAAAAATTCAAAAAGAGGAGAATTTTCTTTTAGTACCTCTTTAAAAGGTTTTCTTTAAGGTATTAATTCCAAAATCCAAAAAAAAAGATTTTCTTTTGAGGTGTTTCTTTGGGAAATATGTGAAAAATGAAAAAAAAAATTATTTTCACTAGAACTTTAGGATATTGTACATAGAAAAAAAAACATACTTTATCTTTATTTATCATTAGAATTTTTTCTTTAGGCAATCAAAACTGGAATCCAAAAACATACTTTTTATTGCTTGTTTCGAAATCTTGCGTCAGGATGTTAAACGAAAATTCAAAATATTTTTCTGTGGTTTATTCTTTAGATTTTTTTCTTAAAATAAAAAAAAATCAAAAAATATTTTTCTCTTCTAGAGTTTTGCCTTAATATTTTTCGTAGAGTGTTCGTTTAA
>MU767537.1:63659-75997 GCA_026770625.1 Nicotiana glauca | reverse complement strand
TAGTCAATGCACATTATGAACATCACTCGGACGGACTAAGCCATAGTCCTCCAATCACAAATGACCCCGCACTCACCGTAGAGTACGTGTCTCGCCTCAATATAGCGCCGCAGTGTGATATACCGGGGTTTCAAACCCTCAGGTCATCATCCACATCTATTACTCACCTCAAGCCGGCCATAAAACTAGTCCGCCATGCCTTTTCCTCTCGAATCCGCCTCCTCGCACGTCGAATCTAGTCAAAACAACAACGAATACATTACTATATGCTAAAGAAACATAACTCAATCGAAATTACTCGAAAAATGCTAAAAATCACGAAGTTGGCAAAACCCGAGCCCTGGGCCCACTTCTTTAAAAATTCCAAAAATCACACCAACGGATTCCTTATCTCGCCACGAGTCCGTACATATAAATTTCTTCGAAAACGGAGCTCAAATGACCTTTCAAATCCTAAAAATTCGTTTTAAAAAATAAAGCCCTAGTTCTTCACAATTTCTACCCAATTTCATGAATTTGAGTGTTGATTCTTCCATAAAATGGTGTTTTCTAGTCAAGAGACTTACCTTCAATCAATACCCGTTGAAACCCTCTTCAAATCGCTCAAAAAGCTCTCTTGGCGGAGTAAAAATGGTGGAAATAATGAATGGGTCGCGGATGAAATAACCCTTAAAAATTATTCTGACGCCCAGTGATTAATCTATGCGATTGCGGCCCCAGGCACGCGATCGCGAAACACAAATTTCCCATGCCCAAAAATTGCCTTATGCGATCGCGACATTGACCATGCGATCGTGTTGACTTGCCTCCCCAAGCTACGCGATCGCGTAAAACACCAACTTAGAACTATGCGAACGTGACACCCAGGATGCGAACGCAAAGAAGAAAACTCAGGCTCCCCAAAAACCTTCTACGCGATCGCGTCCTTACCCTCGCGATCGCAATGAACAAATTTCACTGCTACAGCTGCTGCAATTTTCTGCAATTACACCAAGTCTCAAACTTCCCGATAGATCATCCGAAACTCACCCGAGGCCCCCAGTACCTCAACCAAAGCTACCAACATATGCCATAGCCTCATACAAACTTATTCCAATCATCAAAACACGTCCAATAACACTAAAACCATTAAAACACATCGAATTCAAGCCTAGTTTATCAAATTCTTCCAAAACTCACATACGGTCCGAAACCCAACCAAACGACGTCCGAATGACCTGAAATTTTGCAGACATATCCAAAATCACCTAACGAAGCTAATGCAACTCTCGGAATTCTATTCTGACTCCCGGATCAAAATATCACCTATCAACCGGAATTCGCCAAAATTTAACCTTGGCTAATTCAAGCCTAATTCTATACTGAACCTCCAAATTGAATTCCGACTTCACTCCTACGTCACAAATCATCCCCCGAAACTAGTCGAATCATCAGAAATCCATTCCAAGCTTGCTAACTCATAAGTCAACATTCGGTTGACTTTTCTAAACTAACCTTCTCATAAAGAGACTAATTGTCTCATTTCTAACCGAACTCTATCCTAATTACTTCAAATTCTCCAAACACATATAATGAAACATATAGAAGCATAAAACGGGGGAAAATGGGGCGGTAACTCCCGTAACGACGGGTCGGGTCGTTACAGGTTGACCTTTTCCTACAAGCCCAGGGGCCTACCTATTTCAGTCATTTGATCCTAGCCTTGGGAAAGCCTTTCAATAATGTGTTAAAAATGGGGGAGCTAGTAGAAGAAAGAATCAAGTCAGGCAAAATTAGGAGTTGTTCGAAAGACATTCAGAACATCCCAGTAAGCTTGGGTGGAAGAAAGAGAAACAGAAAAGATGATCCAATGGGATTTCCCGATCAACACTTCCAGCATCGACATCGTCCCCGTGGATATCCTTGGGCACCAGATGATCCTCCCCAATGCCATTTCTCTCCCTAGAACTCCCAGAGTCGTACATCACTTTCCCAGTACCCAGATCCACAAAATGCCTATTTAACCCCCACGAGCCTACCGAAACCCCCCTAGATCAGGTTTCCGGCCCAATCAAGCATTTAAGAATGAGAGGTTACAGAAGAAGAAAACCTTCACTCCATTGGGAGAGTCATATACCAGTCTGTTCCAGAGGCTAAGGAAATTGGACATGTTGAAGCCGATTCAGATAAAAATGCTAAACCCTCTTCCAAAGAAGTTTGATTTTTCTCAAAGGTGCGCATATTGCTCAGATGCCCCGGGGCATGACATAGAGAAGTGTTAGAATCTGAAAAAAGCAATTCCGAAGCTTATTGATGCAGGTGACATTGTCGTGCAAAATCTAGATGCAGCACACACTAGCCAAAGTTCATCGCATGTGCATATGGTTGGTATGATTTATTTTGAAAAGGAATATGAGAATTCTTCTGAGATTCTTGGAGGTTCACGTGCTACGAAGCTTTTAGCACTATCAGAGGTTGATCCTAAGAACAAGCAGGAAAAGGGAACCCAAAAGCAATTTGTTAAGAACAATATAATGGAGACCTGTGAAGGTCCTAGTATTGTTGATATAGAAGTCAGTGTCTAAGATGTCGAGTTTGGTGATTGGAAAGACGCTCTTTCTTGGTTAGCCAAGGAGGAGTTTTGGTGGTTTATTTTGTTGTCATTTCTGTTGTCCGGGTTATTTCAGGGTTGTAATCTGGATATTGTCTTATGACTTAAACCCTTCTATCCTTTTATTTTGCCTAGTTCCTTTAGTCGTCGCAACTCATTTAGTGTTACCTAGATTTGTTCCAGGTTTGTGACCCCAGTTTAGTTTGCTTGTTTTGTTCAAACCCTTTCACCGTCTGTCTAATGCAATTTTCTACTTTCTGTTATTTCTAGTCATTTTTGTTTAGTTCTCTTTTCTTTTTACAGTTCTTTTCCTATTGGCTCTAGTGACATGACATGCATGCATAATTCTCAGCCTGGGCTCAAAAGTTAGTTTAGTCATGAAGCAATGAAACAATTTTGAAGATGATAGGAGCACTTGTGGTAAATAAGAACAGATTTGGACATTTTGAGATCATTTGAAGCCCGAACCATGTGAAACTGGGGCAGATAGAACATAAAGAAACACTATTGAAATACTCCATGTTGCATCGAGTTGAAACTAACGGCAAGTTTGCCCCAAATTGACAGGGGTCGTTCGTGGTAATGAGAATGAGGGTGTTTTCCAATGGTGCTTTTAGTTAACAGATGTAGAAGGCGAATGTGTGGATATAGTTATCAGGTTTGGTATAATCAAAAGATGTTACGAATGTTTTCCTTGATTTGTTTAGTTGTGCTGTTTGTACTTGGCATATTTTGAAGATTGGAATGACGAAGGCATTCTGTTCTGCTATCTAAACACTTTATCCTTCGTTACCCCTTTGAACCTTATTTGTTTTCTTTCATACCCCTCTTTTGGAATCAGTAGCAAAGTTCAAAAATGCAAGCGCAAAAGATAAGTAAAGGAAGAAGAGAAAAAGAGAAAGAAAAGAGACAAAGAGAAAGAAAAAAAACAACGAAACAACAAAAAAAGAAAAAGGAAAGAAAAATCGCAACAACAAAGTAATTTCTATGACATGAACTACGTTCGACCTGATTCCTTTTAAGGATACGTAGGCAGCCTCACGGTTCGGTCCCATCAAAATAAAAATCCAAAAGTCCCCAAGCAAGAAACTGGGGTAGAAGTTGTGGTTGTTGTAAGAAATCTGATTCTGAAAGTTGTAATTTTGAACCTATTTGAATTGTTTTGAGCCTTAGATACCCTTTCTTTCTAACCCTATCCAAAAGCCCATGCTACGGTACAAAGAAAGACCTTCTGATCAGTCTTCGAGAGATGCCAAGTCGAGCAAGTAGAGATGGTTCATGTCAGGGGAAACACTCTGATCCAAGCAAAAAAATAATGGAAATGAGAGAGTCTTATTGGTGAAAACCCTCATGGGCAGCGTAAGGTGACGGGCGCTAAGACAAATAAAAAATGAGAGAGTCTTATTGGTGAAAACCTTTACGGGCACCTTGACGCGACTGTAAGTTGAGAGAAAGAACAAAATGAGAGAGGCTTGATGGTGAAAACCCTTTGGGAACTACAAGTCAAATAAGGATTGAGAATCAGATGGGAAATCACCAGACGGAGATTGTGAAAGATGACTAACGACGGAGCATCGAAGCCCAGTTTCACGGTTTGGGGGTGTAACAGGAGCTGAACATCAGATTTGCTTAACAGAATAGGCCGCAGTTGCATGTCATGGTCATTAGAGTTGTTATCCACATCCGATAGGTTTCTACTTTGTAGTTTTCTTGTTAGGAATCATCTTTTTCCATTGTCATCTACTTTGTTCCTTTTGTCTTTTTACTTCATCTTACTAAGTCTGTTTGGTCAGAACAAGTGAGAAATAACTTCAAAATTTTCCACCAACTTTCCAATGGCACAAAACGGGATCTGGCTAGCATATCAAAGTGTCATAAGTCAGGAAAGAACAACAAGCACACTGAGCTAGTAACAATCAACATGTTTTAGGATCCTTGCAAAATACAAAAGTTTGGTACATATCAATTCATGGACAATGCAACAGATGGGGGGTGTTAGGTAAACGTATCAAAGGTATTTTCTGTGGTAAGATTGACAAAAATGTTTAACCAGTGACAAGCAAGGTCTTCCAAGCAGAAATCAAAGTTATCATGGCAAGTGAAGGAGCAAAAAGACATCAAGGCCAAGGCCAGTAGTTAAGTCAAGAAAGAACAACATACACACTGAGGGGTGGCAATGGACATGCTTTAGGATTCATGTGAGACACAAAGGTTGGGTAGATGCCAGTTCATGAGTAATGCAACAAATATAGGATATTGGGTCTGAATGGAGAAAAGGTATTTTCACTGATACGGATGATAGAGAAAACGGTTAGTCAATACCTTTTTTCTTTGATTTGAAACAGGGGCAGAAAATTTTGTTTGTTTCAGAGAAACCCTCCGTAAGGAAAGGCAGCACCAAATAGGTTTGACCGTAAATTTTCAGGACCCTTCTAGAAAATGGGACCTAGTCTAAAAATCAAAACAGTCATAAGTAGCAAATCTAGCATAAAGGTACCCCAAGGAATATAAATTGGTTTCAAAGTTTGCATGTTTAAGATAAGATTCAATTAATAGTTCTCAGGACCCTCTTGGAAAATGGGACTTAGTTTAAAGTTCAAAACAATCATGAGTAGCAAGATCTAGCATAGGTCTTACCCCAAAGAAATATAAATTAGTTTTAAAGTTTGCATGTTTGAGATAGGATTCAATTAGGAGTTTTCAGGACCCTCCTGAATAATGAGACCTAGTTTTAAAATTGCTGTTAGATAATAAGATGTAGCGAAAATAATACCTTTATAAGATATAACTTAGATTTAAAATTGTTATTTAATTAAGAGTTGTCAGGACCCTCCTAGATAATGAGAGTAGTTTAAGACCCTCTTAGATCACAAGATTTAGCGGAAGTCACACCTTTAGAAGATATAACTTAGATTTAAAATTGTCATTTAATTAAGAGTTGTCAGGACCCTCCTGGATAACGGGATCTAGCTTTCAAATTCTTAGAATATTTTGTAACATTGTTCAGTTTAACACTCACATATGTGCCCAGCTACCAAACTGGGGCGGAATTTTCTTTGTTTTGTCTATTTTTGTTGAAATCAAGTACCCACTTGGAGAACAGGGAGAAACAGTTCAATTTTGGCAATCAGGCGCCCACCTGAAGAGCAAGGGAATACAATTCAAGCTTCAACAATCAGGCACCACCTGGAGATCAAGGGAATACAGTTCAAATTTAGTAGTCAGGCACCCACCTGGAGAGCAAGGGAATAAAATTTAGTTTCGGCAATCAGGCGCCCACCTAGAGAGCAAGGGAATACAATTCAAGTTTTAGCAATCAGGCGCCCACCTGGAGAGCAAGGGAATACAATTCAAGTTTCAGCAATCAGGCGCCCACCTGGAGAGCAAGGGAATACAATTAATTCAAGTTTCAGCAATCAGGCGCCCACCTAGAGAGAAAGGGAATACAACTCAAGTTTCAGCAATTAGGCGCCCACCTGGAGAGCAAGGGAGTACAATTCAAGTTTCAACTTTCAAGTTCTTATTGATATTTGGTAACATGATTTAGTTTACACTCACATATGTGCCCAGCTACCAAACTGGGGCAGAAAATTTTCTTTGTTTTTGTCTATTTTGTTGAAATCGGGCACCTACCTGGAGAGCAAGGGAACACAGTTCAAGTTTCAGCAAATCAGGCACCCACCTGGAGAGCAATGGAATACATTTCAAGTTTCAGCAATCAGGTGCCCACCTGGAGAGCAAGGGAATACAATTCAAGTTTCAGCAATCAGGCGCCCACCTGGAGAGCAAGGGAATACATTTCAAGTTTCAGCAATCAGGCGCCCACTTGGAGAGCAAGGGAATACATTTCAAGTTTCAGCAATCAGGCGCCCACTTGGAGAGTAAGAGAATACAGTTCAAGTTTCAGCAATCAGGCGCCCACCTGGAGAGCAAGGGAATACAGTTCAAGTTTCAGCAATTAGGCGCCCACCTAGATAGCAAGGGAATACAGTTCAAGTCTCAGCAATCAGGCGCCCACCTGGAGAGCAAGGGAATACAGTTCAAGTTTTAGCAGACAGGCACCCACCTGGAGTGCACGGGGCTACAGTTCAAGTTTTTGGCAATCAGGCATCCACCTGAAGGAATGGGAAAGCATCTCAGATTATATATTCAAGTCGGCAACAAAGGGACTTCACCTGGAGAATAAAAGTCGACAAGGCAACAAGAACCACAAGATCACCTTTGACGATATAGATAGGGCTTTTGTAATTCATAGATCATAGTTTAGCCCAACTTCTTTTTTATTTTGTTAATGGTGTAATAAGGGCTTTAGTAAGCAGTAGCAGCAGCAGAAACAATAGTGAAATCACAGCTTTATGATAGTCCCAGCTACCAAAACTTTCCGAACTACACTGACCTGATTCCTTTATAGCCAAGGATATGTAGGCAACCTTGGAATCAAGGTGCGGTCAAATCTTTCAAAAATGCTTCCCACGGAGTATTCAAACAGGTAAAAATCGCTCGTATCCACTCACTTTATCTTTGCACGAAAACTCTTTGTATTTCCAAGCAAAGAGGGCCAGCTGTGAGCACGTGATTTTTGCCCTATATGAATTACTATTACAAATTCAAAACAAAATAATTTTTCCCATTATTTGCGATTATTTTTGTGGCATTTTCTGTTATTATTTGCATATTGTCTGTGCCTGTTAATTTTGTTTAATTATTAAAAAATACAAAAATATATTGCATGTGAACTTAGGAGTTAACTTTGCACTTTTAAGAATTAATTAGCAATTAAGTTATTTTATAAAAAAAAAATCACAAAAATAGTTATTTTACACTTTTTAATTTTGATTTTGATTTTTAATAGTTTTTCTTTAATATATTAATTATGGTAATAATTGTTTAGGATTATTTGTTATTTTGGGTAAGCTAATTTAGTTTTATAATTTAATTTAGGATTTTAGTTTCAATTTTTGAAAAAAAAGAGAAAAGAAAAAGGAGAACAAAATGAAATTAGAAAATAAAAAAGAATAGGTTGTTTTGGGCCAAAGTAATTCGAAGCCCAGATGTTCCCCTTTTGTACCCGAGCCAATACCCAGCCCATACCCATCTCTACCCGGTTTCCCCCCACTAAACAAAACGTCCCAGTTTAAGTTGAGTCGGATCTGAGCCGTCGAGGTTTGTTAATCTAACGGCTCAGAAGTGGGGAGAATTAAGTATATAGCTGTCCGAACCCGGTAAATCCCCCCCCCCCCAATCGTATCTCATCTTCTCCAAAATCAAACCCTAGAGACATAACCCTAGCCGCTACCATTCCCACCATCCAGAAACACGGCGGTTCCACCTCCTTTTACCCTCAAAATCACACCAAACAACCACCTCCCTATCCTCATACTAATTCCCCAACTCATTCCCTTCGGATCATCCTCATGCTTTTTGAATTTTAGATCATAGATCGGATCCCTAACCCTAATCTCCTCAAATTGGTCCAAAATTCCCAAGCCGTCCTTGTATCTTTGCTTTGGTCAAGATTCGAGGCCTCTTGCTTCGAGAAAGACCCTTGTCGGTCATTTGAGGCAAGCATAAAAGAATAGTTGGTCTGCTTTCAGCAAGGTATACTCACCCCTGTTCACTTTTTCTTTGTTCCTCTTTGCTCCATCATTCCGGTTTTCTCCTAGTTTTTTTTTTCTTTGACCAGTAAAAGGAGGTCAGAAGTTCTTGAATGTAGGAGTCTTTAGGGTTTTGTTTAGTTTTAGTTCTTATTTAATTAATCTAGTCTATAATACATAATAGTTCGTTGTTAGTTTAATCATCTCTGTTTTTTTTTGTTAATTGGTATCAATCATTTAATTGCCTTCATATTTGCATAAAGTGGCCTAGTTGTAGATTATTTGACATTATCAAGAATATTAGTCTGAAGAACGATTTTAGTTTTTGTGAATTTTGAATTTGAGGTCTGTTAGAGATTCAACTCTTAGTATTGTTTGTTTCATTTTTGATCTGTTTGGTGAAATTGGTGTGATGATTTGTTTGTTTGTCACAATAATAAAGCATTAAGGATTTGTAGGGGCTAATTGAACAAAGAAAACTTAGGGGAGGGGAAAAATTGAGTACTCATAAGCTTAAGGGGGGCTTAAGGGTTAGGTAGAGATTGTAATAACCAGTTGGCCTGGGGTCAATTTAGGAATTTAAGATGTGAGGGAATCAAATTCTATTAGAGTAGAAGGTTCTATATAAGAGCTGAAAGTGTGGGATATTTTGGAAACAAGGTTAAAAGGATAAAATGATCAGGATTTGAAGGGCTAAAATGGGAAGTGGCCAACTAGGTTAGGGCTGCCTTAGGCATGCCTATATAAGGACCTCTTTCTCTTCATATTACCAATCTAACACTTTGAAAATCTGAAAATCAAAACAGCTAAGAAATTCATAGAAAGCTATTGTTCTATTGAAATCCTTCTTTGATTCTTAGTTTTCAATTGCTGAAGGTCGTTAGAGTTGGTGTTGGTTACTTAGTTTTAACTCTCTGAATCATTCTGTTGGTTTTAAATTTTTGAAAAATTTCTGAAAACTGAGAATTTGGTGATAAAAATGAGTAGAGCTTGGGTATGGAAAGAGTTGGTTTAATTATGTTGGTTGGTTCATTGTTCTGTTGAGTTTTTATGAGGGAATCTCACTGTTTCATTGCTGGGTGGTTGGATCTGGGCTATTTGTTGTTTCTTACTACTGGTCTGCTCACTTCTCTCTTTTGTTTTTCTTTCCAGGTACCATTTTTAAGCTCTATTGTTTGTGAAGTTGATTTGAAGAATAAAATGCAAGGCAAATTTTAAAGTTTAGCATTACTTGGTTTTGCTGATCCATTTTTATTATTTTGGCTTCGTGTTTTGACTTAATGTATTGTACTGACTATATGAATTCTAGTTTAAGTAAGTGATTTTATTATTCTGGTTAATTTGGGATTGTTATAAATGATTTCTTAGGTGGAATTATGTAATTGCATGGGAAATTTCTTACTATATAGTTTTATTCACCTTATTATCAATATTGCCAGATTTGAATGCTGCATTATTCCAAAAATGGAAGTAGCTGAAGTTTTCTTCTAAGTATAACACATAATCTTGTTAATAAAAGGAAACAGTTCAGGTGGTTTTAAAAAAAAAAGATAATAGCTGCACTGAATTTGTTTTGGACGATAGGTTGAATATGTTTAACTTAGAAATGAATTTCAGAATGCTTAGCTGACTATTTAAAATTTGATTAGTTTCAAAGTGCTGAGTAAATGTTGGCCCAGCAACGTTTCATAGTTTCCGCTGGCTTTGTGGTTGAATGTCATTGTTTGGTTTCCAGAAGTCGGGCTTAGTGCAAGGCCCAAGCGTTAGAAGACTCATTCCATTCACAAATACCTTGACAGGGACGCTGGAGCTCTTGCCTAAATTTGGGTTCACTTGAGCCCAAGCCTGCATGTGTATAAATATATTGTTTTACCATTTGAATTTGTTTGGCTTCAAAATATGCAGTCTCATTTATTTAGGCTTTGATGTAAGAGCTTGGGGGCAATTAATACAACTCCTCTGTTAATTTCACTATAGTGCAAATGATCGATTAGGGCCCTTCATGTCTTTTTTTCTTAATTAGCTTGTTTCTTTTAAATAGATTGAGGTGTGCCATATTAGACAATAAAGTAGTTTATGGCCCTCCAAACTTTAGTTTGAATACCCTTTAAATTGGAATTGAGATGCGCCGTGCCAAACAAAAATGATAATTGCATGGTCCTCTGTTACATCCCTTAAGTTTAACAACATTGACACCGTTAATATATATTTGATATGGTATTTTGGGTGAAACTTTTTATAAAAAAAATGGTTAAAAAATATGATTTTATATAGTTATTAATGTCACACCTTCTTTTGGCGCTACCGTACCCCGCGAAGGACGTGGTAAAGGGAGTTTTTCCAATTAAAGGACAATCGAAACGGGATTCGTTATTAAAGATTCAGAGTCGCCACTTGGGAGATTAATGGTGTCCCAAGTCACCGGTTGAATCCCGAATCGAGGAAAAGATTGACTCTGTATTACAATCCGCAAACCAGAAATCCGAATAAGGAATTCTGTTAACCCGGGAGAAGGTGTTAGGCATTCCCGAGTTTCGTGGTTCTAGCACGGTCGCTCAACTGTCGTATTTGGCCTATTTATCTGATTTATAACATGTTTTAATGTATGTGCAAATTTTAACCTTTAACCGCTTTTAATATTATTATTTTATAAGAATTGCAACGTCATGAAAACACATCTCAAACCACATCACATCAATGTACCCGTGGTTATTGACATATTTCGACTCCGTTGAGATTTGAATTTGGGTCACATAAATGTGCACCCGAGTTTAAGAAAGTGAAATTATTAATACGCGCCTAAAGAGACTAACGCGTTATTATTTTGGGGAAGCCCGTGAAATTTGCTAAACGACTTATCCCGAATTCTAAGCATTTTTATATATACATTTATGAGGGCCCCACAGTTTGTGCATTTTATTTGGTGAGGCTCGTCTCATTTATTTTAAAAGGATAATCCTAAAGTGACTACATTTTTCTATTTTTGTTCGTCGCTAAAAATAAAGAAAAGTCCTGATTAATTTTGTTATTGAATTAAAAGAACGGCCAATCACAAACCTTGGCCCAGGCCCAAATGTACATAGTATCAGAACTGGACCCGGGCCACTCCTTAGGGCACTGAGGCTTACACTTCTCCAAAATGGGCTGTTGAGCCCAAGCCGTTTAAACCAAACCAAACTTTAATTCAATGTGAGCAAGTGTTCACTAAATTTACTTCAAGTTGGAATCGAATTATGCTAACGTAACTTAACAATGAAAAACGAATTAGACATGTTGAAATAGCATATAGGAATAACAATTTATTTGAACTTTATTTTTATTTTTTTTATTTTTATAACTACTGAACAGGATTTTAACTATAGTAAACAACCAATCAAATTACAAAAAAAAACTATCTAGAATATGGCAGTCATTAAATTAGAATTCAATAGCAGGGGCTTCAATTTCATTTATGTTTCAAACTGGAGATCTACATTCCAATGGATTTAGGATATGTACCTGGATAATGGAAAATAGAACAAGAAGGAGTAGTCAGCAGCAGATAACACAGCAACAACAACCAGTAATAACCAGCAAACAGAAAACCCAGGGACAGATTTAAAAAAACCGAACAGAAAAATCCAGCAAAACATAGTGAAACAGTAACAGCTAACCCACAGCAAACTCAGAAAACCAACCAAACTAATGGAACCAGTAAAGCAAGTTCAACTCCAAAATGAATCAATGAACCAAACAGAAAACAGAGATTGACTCACAACACTACCACCACAAGTCAAATGAATTCGAAAGATGCACTAGAGTTACTTAGGATCAGTGTTAGTGTGTTTGGATCAGGAAAATGAAATCAATGAAGCAAATGGGTATTTCAACTCTCAAATTCTTTTTTTTTTATTTATTATTCTGGCCTCTTTGATTTTAAAAGCCTCCTTAATTATGTCCAAGTCTGCCTTATTTATCTCCAAAAACAGACCACTTTAAACAATTAAACAAATAAGGAAAAGTCCTATTTTCTTGAGCCCATGGATCAGAGAAGGTAAGGTTCCCCTACAAACGATTCGAGCGAAAATTGATTATTGCTCTTATACAGTTCGAACTATCTATGGAGTATTGGGCATCAAAATTTGGATATTTCTAGACGAGGAATAATTTTACTA
>MU767537.1:36010-48073 GCA_026770625.1 Nicotiana glauca | reverse complement strand
TGAGGCTTACACTTCTCGAAAATGGGCTGTTGAGCCCAAGCCGTTTAAACCAAACCAAACTTCAATTCAATGTGAGCAAGTGTTCACTAAATTTACTTCAAGTTGGAATCGAATTATGCTAACGTTACTTAACAATGAAAAGCGAATTAGACATGTTGAAATAGCATATAGAAATAAAAATTTATTTGAACTTTATTTTTATTTTTTTATTTTTATAACTACTGAACGGGATTTTAAATACAGTAAACAACCAATTAAATTACAAAAAAAACTATCTAGAATATGGTAGTCATTAAATTATAATTCAACAGCAGAGGCTTCAATTTCATTTCTGTTTCAAACTGGAGATCTATATTCCAATGGATTTAGGATGTGTACCTGGATAATGGAAAATAGAACAAGAAGGAGTAGTCAGCAGCAGATACACAACAACAGCAACCAGTAACAACCAGTAATAACCAGCAAACAGAAAACCCAGGGACAGATTTAAAAAAACCGAACAGAAAATCCAGCAGAACCTAGTGAAACAGTAACAGCTAACCCACAGTAAACTCAGAAAACCAACCAAGCTAATGGAACCAGTACAACAAGTTCAACTCCAAAATGAATCAATGAACCAAATAGAAAACAGAGATTGACTCACAACACTACCACCACAAGTCAAATGAATTCGAAAGATGCACTAGAGTTACTTAGGATCAGTGTTAGTGTGTTTGGATCAGGAAAATGAAATCAGTGAAGCAAATGGGGTTTTCAACTCTCAAATTCTTATTTATTTATTTATTATTCTGACCTCTTTGATTTTAAAAGCCTCCTTAATTATGTCCAAGTCTGCCCTATTTATCTCCAAAAACAGACCACTTTAAACAATTAAACAAATAAGGAAAAGTCCTATTTTCTTGAGCTCCGTAATCCCACTACTATATGTCTTGTCTCCCATTATATTAATCAAATATATTAGTTCCCACTACCATATGTCTTGTCCCCCGCTATATTAAACAAATGCCTTAGTTTAATATTATTAAAACTTAGTGGGCAGAGCACTAACATAAATAATTGTGTTATTTTTTAAATTCCCGTATTACCCCTGAAATCACTAAAATTACTATTCTACCCCCATCCCTTCAATCTGTAACAAAATTATCAACTGACCAAAATTGATTCTTAAAAATACCAAATCACTACAGCTATAACCAAGTTCCTAATTTAAACACCAAATCACTACAACTATAACCAAATTCTTAATCAAAAATTAACAATTAAATCCCATGAACAAACTCCTAATCAACAACATTTAAGAATCACTTCAACAAAGTCAGCTTCACATCAGAAATAAACTTAACAGAACAAACAAGTAGATTCAAATCACTAAAATCATCAATTGAATTCCAAATTAAAACCAACAGCATTACAACCAAGATGAAGGATTCAAGTGATTAAACTAACACACTTCTATATTAAACTAAACAAGAACAAATGAGTGAAGACAAACTGAACTAAAAACAATAGAAAAAGTCGTCAAAACATACACATATATAAGTTCAACGAATATGCAGTAGGATACTTCATGCGAAGATTTTATAAAAAAATGAACCCATGTATTGCACGATAAATAAAAGAACAATGATGGGATAGAAATGAACCTTAACGCCAAGTAAAATTTTTTTTTTTGGTTGTGAATCTGAAGATGTCTAACTCCAAAAATTTGGACAGTGACGAACTTGACGGAAACCAAATCTACCCGGACTCGAATCTTTTAACAACGACCTCAAACAGACCTCGAAAGAACAGGGGCGAGTTCCAACATGGACTCAAATTGTGAGGTTGCTGGTCGATGTGCTTTGCCGTGAAACAGAAGTTGACGTTTGGACGTGAGGCTGGAGACGGGCTTCTGGTCGCTGCTGGAGCTGCTGGATTGATGAAGCAGGCTGGTTGTTTGGAGCTGGTTCGTGGGAGCTGTTTGGTTCGCTGGTGGGCTTGAGGCAGCTATTGCGTGGGCTGGTCATTTGGGGCTTGGGGATGGTGGTTTGGAGACGATGAGAAGAAGAAGAAGGAGGTCGTTTGGCTTGTTGAACGACACAATGGAGCTGGTCGTTTGGCGTGGCTGCTCGAAGTCGCGAGGAAGAAGACGACGAAGCAGCTAGTGGGTTTCGTTTGGACGACGGGGAAGGGGTGGTGGCTGCTGGACGATGGACAGGGGTGGTGATGGTGGTTTTAGGGTTTGTTGTTAGGTTTGTTGAGGAAGAAGAAGATGAAGATGGGGGAGGCGGGTGTTTTAGGTTAGGGTTCGAAAAATGAAAAAAAATGAAATGAAGAGATGGGTTATTTGGGTTATGGGTTGGGTTTGTGAGACACTTGAACCTAGTTTGTTTAATTTGAAAGATGGCCCAATCCGATTTTTCTTTCATATTTTTTGCTCTCTTTTCGATTATTTGCTCCAAAATTAAACTTAAAGATTCTATATTAAATTAATAAAACCAAAATTAACTTAAACTACTAATCAACTCGTAATAATAATTATCACACAAAATTAAACATCAATTAAAATAAAATCACACAATTTAGACATTAAATGCTAAAAATGCAAAAAATACATATTTTGTGATTTTTTTTATTTTGTAAAACAAACTTAATTACTTCTAAATGTAGAATTGAATCCTAGATGCAAATGTGATATATTTTTGTATTTTATATTAATTTAAACAAATAAACGTGCAGCGATAAATGCAAACAATAAGAGAAAAATAACACAAAATCCGCAAAAATTGCAAACAACCCCCAAAATTATTATTATTATTTTTTAATTTTTGGGAGTATTTCTCATATAGGGCAAAAATCACGTGCTTACAATTAATATTACTATTTTCGTATATGTTTTAAATTATACAAATAATATGAGAAAAGTTTATCAGATTCTCTTTATTGTAAAGATATGAATTATTTTTATCACAAGAAAAGAAAGCTATCTTTTTACCATTTTAAGAATTAAGCGTACGAAAATTTGTACTCTTTATATGAGAGTAGGAAAATTAGAAGTTGAGAAGATATATGTATTTTTATATGAATATTTTAAATAATAATATATATATTTATTAGTACCACGATAAACACCATCATAACACGCTAGAATTAGGGTCATGACAACAAATGGCTTTGTGGATTAACAAGTTTGAAGACCTGGACAAATTTCTCTATTAAGGTTACGTTTATTACTTGCATAGTAACTATGTTTCATACTTCATTTTTTAATATCAAAATATAAGGCACAATTTCCATTTTGTTAATGGGCTTGTGTTATGTTGTTTCATCCATTACCACTGATATTCTTATTTATTGAAAAGTGTAATTATACCTCTTCAATTATATTTAATTTTATACTGATTAAGTAAGTACTTGACGAAAAAAAATATATCAAATTGTATTTTTACATTCAGTTATTCTCAAATTCAATTCACGCGTGACTTTCCAAACAACCTCTTGGTATTCAATTTACTTTTCGTGGATCTTCTTACAAAAATAGACTACATTATATATAGTATTACATTTTGACTTTATCACAAACTGAATCATTTTCTTCTCTTTCTTCCTCTCGTGCTCATCTGTATTTCTACTGCCACATATTCATGATTTTCCTTCTGCTGCCACATTACATGTTTTCTTGCTCATTCTATCCGTATAGCTGCAACAAGAAGATAAAGCTTAGAAAAGAACACATATCCTATAATAAATACATGTCCTAAAATTGATTTCTATAGTCCCGTCATTTTTCATTGTGTTTAATTTCCCCCTTTTTGTAGTTTCAAACATTTCTATGGATACAATACAGAGAAGCATATGGTCACATGTCCCTTCATAGAACTAGCCAAAGCACTGTCCAAGAGAAATTTCTACATATACATATGTTCTACACTGGACAATATCAATTCGTTCAAACAAACAATTTCTAAAAAAGATTCAATTTCAATAAAGATAGTGGAACTTCACCTTCCAAATTTATCTGAACTTCCTCCTCACTACCACACCACAAATGGTCTACCACCCCATCTCATGTCCCCGCTAAAAAAAACTGCTTTAGATTTGAAGCAAGATTTGGTTATGTATGATTTTCTTCAGCCATAGGTTCCAACTATGGCTACTTTACATAATATACCATCTGTTCTATTTCTTACTCCTGGTGCAGTAGCAAGTTGTTATCTTTTTCATATTGGTAGAAAGAAACCAAAACCAAATGCTAGAGCTACTCCAACGAAAATGCATGCCATTCCATAAGACCTGACTAGGTGTGGTGGCCACTAGAGCTTGGATGTAGAGTCTTTGTTTTAGACATTACACGTGAAAATCCTTGTTAATGATAAAGCTTCGAATTTTTTTGAAGATGTAACC
The DNA here is from genome assembly GCA_026770625.1 of Nicotiana glauca. Lineage (NCBI taxonomy): Eukaryota > Viridiplantae > Streptophyta > Magnoliopsida > Solanales > Solanaceae > Nicotiana > Nicotiana glauca. The sequence continues at coordinate 43,690 of MU767537.1, read as the reverse complement.
GAAGCAGGTCGAAAGAGTTGTTTGGTCATATAGAGTATGGGGTGAATATTAGTCGGATAAGAAATAACGTGCTTCCATATCAAGAATATCATATGGATTTTCCCCTATTTCGATATGCCGTTACGTGTTTTGTCGCAGCTAACGTGTGTTAGAGGGATTGACAAGAAAATCAGTTCAGGTATGTTAAGGCACTTCCTTCTTTCTTTTGGCATGATTTAATGTGAAATGAATACGCTATTTCATAATGAATCTACTCCTAGCAACTAAGGTTGTCCATGTTGTTCTTTCCGTACAAATTTATTCTAAGAAAGTACGTATGATCTTTGAGTCCTAGTGAAGTTCATATTGATGGTATGATGCCCATAATGTTAATCGAAGATTCAACGACCTTACGTCACTCTGAAAGGTTTAGAACGTGATTCCATGAGTCGAGCATGCATTATATATATATGTATCTATTTTACTCTACCGAGCCATGCTATAGTCGGCCGGGTACGGCACCTATTGTGCAACCACTGATCAGTTGAGTTTTACCGAGCTCCACATGGCCGAGTACGATTCTACCGAGCCTTATGATGGCCGGGTACGTTTTTATCGAGTCCTCTTTGAGGCCGGGTACGATATGATGATGATGCCCACAGAGGCGAATGTTTTTAAAAGTTTATTTATATATATGTATTATGCATTTTATGTCAGTAGTCCCCAAAGGCACTCAGATATTACAGGTTGTATCTCCTCTATCTCTCTTTACATTACTATTCTTATTTATGTTTTCCTGCCGTACATACTCAGTACATTATTCGTACTGACGTCCTTTTGTTGGGGACGCTGTATTCATGCCTGCAGGTATAGCTAATCAGTTTGACGAGCCTTAATCGTAGACGAGATTGGTATTCAGTGAAGGGTCGGTAAGACTCTATCTCATTCGGAGTGCAGCCAAGTCTATGAGTCATCATGTTAGAGTTTTGCTACAGACTTATGGGTAGGCCGATACCCTGTCCCATTTAATGTCAATTAATCTTAGAGGCTTTGTAGATAGAGATTCATTTTGTACAGTATGTCAGAGGCCTTGACGGCCTATATGTATTCATGTTTTAAGAAAAATGGTTCAGTGAAATAGTGTTGCCCACATATAGTTATACATAACGAGTTGTGGCCATGTTGGCCCATGATAGTTACGAAGAAAAGAAAAAAATTGCGGAGTAGTTCGCTCAAGCCACTACGGCACCGGGTGCCAGCCACGCCTCCCCAGGCTTGGGGCGTGACACCCTCGTATTAATCTCACATTAGATATAAAAATATAAATAGTCGTAGTTTGCTTTAGGTGCGTTTAATATGTTATCGTAGTCATGGACACGTTCACGTGACATGATTACGATCTTAAAAACAAAACCGGAGTATGCATTCGCGCAACTTTGGCCAAACTTCTCTTAATAATAATAAAGCATTATTAATTGTGAACAAGTTCGCGTGACATGATCTTTGACACGCCAAACAAACAGGTACATGTACGCATGACCCGTTTCAAGATAATTTTCTTAATTAGAAAACGGTAAAAGGTAAATGCACATAGGTTCTAAAATCAGTTATTAGACAATTTAGTGCCAAGTATGATCAAAGCGACATTGCTAGAACTATGAAACTCGGAAATGCCTAACACCTTCTCCCGGGTTAACAGAATTTCTTACCCGGATTTCTGGTTCGCGGACTGTAAAATAGAGTCAATCTTTCCTCGATTTGGGATTTGAAACCGGTGACTTGGGACACCATAAATTATTTCAAGTGGCAACTCTAAATCTTGAAATAAAAATTATTCCGTTTCAATTGTCACTTAAATTGAAAAAAACTTCCTTATACATCCCTTACGGGTGTAGGATAAAAGAGGTGTGATACCTATAATTCTCACAATTTTACATGTTAAAATATACCCATAATCTATATATTTAACTTACATCGGATAGAAATTACTTACCTCCAGTAGCTAGGTGAAAACCCCCCTTCAAAGAGCTAAAAAATGGCCCAAGAGATGAAAGAAATTAGCCAAAATAGCCTAAGTCCTTGACTTAAATAAACCTCACTGCCCTGCGTTTTTTGCACCTGCGATGCCACTGTCACACCTGCGACTCCGCTTCTGCGGAAAAAAACCTCTCAGTTACGAACCACGCGCAGGTCTGCCGACCTCTCTTTTGCGGCACAAGTGTTGCAACTGCGACCCTCTCCGCTTCTACGAGAAGGTGCAGGTGCGGTTCCTGCTTCGCTTCTGTGGCCACTGGGCAGTCCACGCCAAGCCGCTTCTACGGTAAAAAGTTTGTACCTGCGAGCTCGCTCCTACGACCAAAAATCTCGCAGGCGCGGACGCACCAGAACTGGTGCACCAGCAGTTCTTTTAAGTCCAAACTTCCACGCATCGTTCGAATAACACTCGAGGCCCCACGGGGCTTTGCCGAAACATATCAACAAGTTCGTAAACATAAAATGGACCTACTTGACATCTCTAAACATGGAAAACAACATCAAAACTAAGAATCACAACCTAAAACCAAATAGCATCAACTTATGAATTTCAAGTTCTTCGAACTGAACGCGCTGAATCTTACTTAAACTTCTGAGAGTGAGTTCGAACCTCGATAACACCAACACCTACTTCAAACCAAATTTAAAGAACTTTAAAACCTTCAAAGAGCCAACTTTTAACTTTATGCGCTGAAATGCTCCCCGATTATCCAAAACTTGATCTGAACATGTGCCTAAGTCTAGAATCATCATACGAACCTATTAGGACTGTCAAATCTCGATTTTGAGGACGTTTACTAAAAATGCTGATCCAAGTCAAACTTAACCCTTTTAAGCTAATATTAAGGAACTAAGTATTCCGATTTCAACCCGAACCCTTCCAAACCCGAACTAACTATCCCCGCAAGTCATAAAATAGTAAAATCATATATGGGGAGTCTTATTTAAGGGAACGGAAATCTAGAAAGCAAAATGGCTAATGGGGGTCATTACACAACAACTGTTTGTAGCATATATAATAAAAACACAATCCATAATTTTGGTCCGATTTTTACCCTTTTAGGTAAAGTTACTTGAACATTTGCTAAACACCCCCACACTTTGAAATATTTCAAGTTATATTTTCTTCCTTTCCATTTTTCATTTGGAATAGATTGCATTTTAATTTGGGGTACCCTGTTGAGTATTCAGTTAGCTGTAACTAAGGATAGCTTTCCCCAACAAGCTTTGTGGTAAGCCGGTACTTATTAGTAAAGCTTTCATAATTTCCTTTAATGCCCGGTTTTTCTTTCTGCAATTCCATTGGATTGAGGTGTGTAGGAGGCAGTAGTTTGATGGATAATTCCATATTCCGAATATATTTCTGCAAAAGGAGATTCGTATTCTCCACCACTATCACTTCTAATTATTTTAATATTTTTGTTCAATTTATTCTCTACTTCATTCTTGTATTGTTTAAATGCTTCAATTGCTTCATCCTTACTTTTAAGCAAATAAATATAATAATATCGAGTATAATTGTTAATAAAAGTTATAAAATACTTTTTTTACCATGAGATGGTGTTGACTTCATATCACAAATGTCAGTATGAATGAAGTCTAAAGGATTTGAGTTCCTTTCAATAGACTTATAAGGATGTTTGACCAACTTTGATTCAACACATATTTGACATTTTGATTTATTACACTCAAATTTAGGAAATACTTCTAAATTAATTAACTTCTGCAGGATTTTGTAATCGACATATCCTAAATGAATATGCCATAAATCATTTGACTCCGATAAATAAGAAGCTGAAATTTTATTAATAGTGCCAACAACCATTACATTGAGTTTAAAAAAGGCCCTCTGTGAGTTAGCCTTTTCTAACATATATATCATACTTGCTTACAACAACTTTGTCAGATACAAATACACATTTGAATTTATTCTTAACAAGTAGAGAAGTTGAAACTAAGTTTTTCCTAATAGTAGGAACATGAAGAACATTGTTGAGTGTTAACACCTTGCCGGAAGTCATCTTCAGGAATATCTTCCTATAACCCTCAATCTTGGTTGTTGCAGTATTTCCATGGAAAGCTCTTCTTCGGGACCAGCAGTAGAGTAAGTTGCAAATGCTTCTTTGACATCACAAACATGTCAAGTGGCTACAGAGTCAATCCACCACTCCTTCGAATTTCCAACTAAGTTACACTCCGAAAGCATTGCACACAGATCATCAATGTCATCATTCCTCTCCACTATGTTGGCCTGTCCATTTTTCTTGTCCTTTTTCGGGAGACGGCAGTTAGAGGCTTTGTGACCAGCTTTTTCACAATTGTAGTAGTTGCCCTTGAATTTTTCTTGTTCTGCTCCTTAGTCTGTCTAGAGGACCTCTTCCTCTTCTTACTTTTTGGAGCAGTCTCTTCAACGATATTAACTCCCATAAGCGTTGAATTTTCACGCGACTTCTTCTCGGCTGTTTTGTTATCTTCCTCAATCTTGAGAAAAATCACAAGATCTTCCAACTTTATTTTTTATGCTTGTGCTTTAGATAATTTTTGAAATCTCTCCACGAAGGAGGCAACTTTTCATAGCAGCCATTTTAAATGCTTCATTCACCACCATAACTTCAGCAACGAAGTCGTAAAAAATAAATTGAAGCTCTTGAACTTGGGTTCCAAATGTTTTGCTATCTATCATTTTATAATCAAGAAGCTTGGAAACCATAAATTTTTCAAGCACGCATCTTCAGTCTTATACTTATTCTCAAGTGCATCTCATAAATATTTTGAAGTATTCATAGCACTGTAGGCATTGTACAAATCATCCTCTAAAGCACTTAGGATATAGCCTTTGCAAAGAAAGTCTGCTTGTTTCCATGCGTCAACAATCATAAATATTTCATTGTCCGGCATGTCGGCAGCAGGCACTGGAGGGTCTTCATTGGTGAATTTCTGCATACCAAGTGTGGTAAACCAAAAGAACACCCTTTGCTGCCATCCTTTGAAGTTGGCTCCAGAATTTTTTTTCGATTTTCCGCACTGCAATTTGGCTTGACGAGGCTATCGTCGTTGCTGTAACAATTGCAGAAGGATTTCTATTTTCAATTGCCATTTCTCACTGTAAACAACAGAACACTTCAATGAATGGCAGAAAATAAAACAGTAAACAATACTGTAATTAATAAGAAACAGTACGTTTAGTAAACAAAAATCGAAGTTTTTTTATATACTGTTTCACAAGAAAACAATGAAGTTCTTATGTTCACAAATCGTTTCTGAATTTACTATGATGAAGTTTTATATCTTCAAATCAGAAATAAAAATATTTAGGAGGAGAAAACCACAAAGGTTTTAATATCCAAAAACAAAATCTAGATTACAGTATAAATGAAATTTTCTTAAGATTGTTATTAACGATACTACTATAATATTATATTACGAAACAGTAAATTTTTGTAATATAAAACAGAAACAAGAAAAACATAAATAAGGCAGAAATTGGAGATCGTCAGAAACTAGAATCAAAGAATAATTTTCGGAATGAAATTGATCCCACTGAATGCACAGTGTATCCTTAAGAAAATTATTCCCCTCAAGTACCCGATGTTTTGGAATATCATCCTCCCAGGATAGAACGATTTAATTCACCAGAGCGAAGGTACCAAAAACACCGGTGAACAGCGAACTACTTAATAGTTGTAAATATGCAAAAGAAGGAGAAAAAGTTCAGAAAATTTCGTAAGGACAAATTTTGGGATCAAGGTATATTTATTGTTATTTTCAGGCACTGTTTCTAAAAAATTTACAACCTTTCAGAACGTGTCTATTGGAATAGGTGAGAACATTCAAAATATTCCGGAAAAAGAATTTTAAATAATCTTGAAAAGAAATGGATCGAGCCGCATCACGCGCGAATCCTAGGTTATTCGAGTTGACTTTTCAATAATTAATTAAATAATTGAAAGAAAATCAATCTTTGACCAAATTCGAAGTCGAAGCCGAGCGAGCAACGACGACGACGATGACGGCACGAGACTTACCCCCTTTCCAACCCATTTAACACCAAGGGAAGTGCTTTCTCAAGATAAGCACATTCTCTTTTCTTTCCACCACTAATAAGGGACAATTTCTCTTTCCAAAGCATAAGGGAGCTCACTTTTTCTTCATATTTCTTCCCTCCATTTCCCCGTCACCAACCTTCTATCCCAACACATATAAGAGCAGAGGCCTATCTACGAGGTTCTTGGGTTAACATCAACTCATGCTTCCCTTTCCAGATCATTAAGAGAGTTATATTTTTTTTAACAGCTTTTTTGGATGGTTATTCCTCATTGTATTATATTGTATTGTTATCTCAAAATAATGTTTGTTTTGATTGTTCCATTAAAATTGGTCGTATTGTATTGTTAAATTTATTGTTCCGAAATAATAAAAAGTCCCCTTTTTTAAAACAACCGATTTGGTGTGATGGGATTGTTTCCTATTTTTCTTTTCAATTATGCCCTAACTTATTACTCCACAATTCTATTTTACCCTTTATCTTTTTTCTATTTTAACTCCAAGTCTCCAACTTATAACATACTTTATTTTTTTCCAGACCAATGTTAATGGTGTTTTGATGTTTTCTGATTTATTTTTTCTCCTAATTTGCTTGTAACTCAATTCTAATTAGTTGTGCTTATTTATTTTGCCTTCTTCTGTCTTGCTCGTTTGTTTTGCTTTCTTATTGTGTTTTGCCTTCTTTTGTTTTGTTTTCAAAAATTATTTTTATGCATAATTTTTGATAAATTAATATTTAAACACTTGAGGGTATTTTAGTAACTTATCAGTTACAGTACAGTACGATACAATCAAACCAAACAACAAAATATTATTTAACAATAACAAACAATATAATCTATCTAAACATTATATTCATAAAACGATACGGTACAATACGATATGATACAATACAATACATTATAAAACGATGGAGAACAATGATCCAAACGGAATGTAAAGTACCTTAATATATGTGTTTCAGTATCCAATCAAGCTCAAAGTATTATATGATGCAATAGTTATCGAGCGCATTCCTCTAAATGAGGTTGGGAGTTTTAATCTTATGTTTAGCTTGTTATTGTTTCCTATTTTTTCCAGAATTGGCTCACCCACGGGATAGGCATATTTGGCATCGCTTTTTGCGTTTTAATTGAGTAATTTTTTTCTTTGTTTAATTTATTCTTTCAACATTTTCAAGTCTGACACAGAGAAATTTTTATTCTTCTTTTGCCGCCGTAAAATGTTATATAATCAAACCAAATGTGTGTATTAAAAGTACTAGCAATGGATTATGTAGCCAATTGATCCCAGCATATAGGGGTGTACATAGGTCGGATTGGTTCAGATTTTACAATTACCAAACCAAACCAATTGTGTCGAATTATTAAATCTAAAGACCAAACCAAACCAATAAAACTCGGATTTTTCACTCTCGGTTTTTTTCGGGTTTTCTCGGGTTTTCTCGTTATTCGGATTTTTTCGGGTTTTTTTCCGTAAAATTTTCGTAGAACAAAACATATAAATTATGCTCAAAATATTTCTTTAGTCATAGTAAGATACAACTATATAAAGTATTTTTCAAGAAAATAATACAAAATATGATATGTCATGGCATTATCCTAAAATATTCAACAATAAAGA
>MU767537.1:9202-26221 GCA_026770625.1 Nicotiana glauca | reverse complement strand
TCCCCCCCCCCCCCACCCCCCATCCAAAACCAAAAAAATAAAAGACTAATAAGAAAGTTGTATGAGGCGAAATATGACCAATGGAATTTTGCTCAAAGGTAGATTACTAAGAGACGATTAGGCCAAGGTCATATGCGAGATGGAAGGAACTTATCGGCGAGTCAAGCAACCGAGGTCGAGGTCGAATACGCAGGGCCATAACGGCTAGTTTTGTAGCAAGATATTTTAGGGGAATATTCTCTGCACTTGTACTTCATGTTAGGTAAGGGATATGTCCCATATAAATAGAAAGGGAGAGAAAAGAAATGGGGAGGTAATATTCTATATGATAGGAACTCACACGAAAAGTTGACTCTAAAGAAAAATACAAGCATTGCCTTTCCATGAAGATTTCATTTGCTATTGATCCAACACTTTTTCACATCATATCCTAGAAATCTCTCTATATTACCAAATTCATTTGTCTTACATCATTGTAAGAGAGTAGAATCATCCACCTCACTCAAATATTTGAATGAATCATTCTCTCTATTTATATTTAGTGTCATTTAATATATTTATTGCTTATCATTACTCCCTTCCCATTCATAACAATGTCATTTAATGTTCATCACATTAAATAGGCTTCAACGCAATCCCACTTTATTTGCATAAACACATTTAGGATCTAGAATTTATTATGTCTTATTAGGATTTACCCACTATCTTCTTATTTAATTAGTTTAACGGAAGGTTTCATATTTTTTGGTCAAATAATTTGTCGTCGTCTGTGGGGATTTTCTAGTTAAAATATTAGTTTCTTCTAGATAAAAAAAAAAATAATGCAAAAAACCCTATATTACCTTGTGTGCACAAATCTAACATGACAAGCAACAAAGAGAAAAAGAGGAAGGCGATAACCGACCTCACTATCAACCTCCTTCATGCCATCAACGAAGTAAATGAGATGGAGGGCGAGGAGGTAACACCAAACACCTCTCCCAGGCAAAACATCTCGCCCCCTCCTCATGGCATTATCATGACCTCGTACGATAAAGAAGCCTCTACATCCACAACAGAAGAGGCACCAACAGTAGTAAAAAAGCTACTTGAGGCGTGGTTAACAAACACACTAACGAACTTCCTCGTCGAGTCCGCTCAAAGGCCGAACGGGAAGAGGCAACGATTTGTGATGCACCAGCAGCTGACGAGCAACATGCCCCCCTCCCGTAATAGGCATTACTGGCAATGTTAGTGATGCAGGTAACGACATCCTCACAGCCATTCTGAGGAAAATGGAGGAGATGGCGAACGAGAATAAAATGCTCCGCAACCAAATGAAAGAGCATCAAGAAAGGGTTGAAAAAATACAGGGTGCCCCAAAACTCCTTCCAAAAAGGGACGCCGGTCGGTTTATTGAGCAGCCATACAATGACAAAGCTGCACCACACGCAATACCCAAAACCTTCAAAATGCCGACGTACCTGAAAATATACGACGGCACAACGGACCTTAAAGATCATGTGACTCATTATGTCACAACGGTAACAAGCAACGATCTAGCCAAAGAGAAAGTGACATCTATCTTGTTGAAGAAGATTAATGAAACCCTCACCAGGGGTGCGTTAAATTGGTATTCACAACTGCCCACATGTTCGATTGAAACATTCGAAGAAATGGTTGACAATTTCATAACAGCCCATGCCGGAGCAAAAAAGGCGGAGGCAAGGGTAAATGACATATTCGCCATCAAACAATCACCTGGAGGGGGACTAAGGGACTTACGTGCCCGAGTTAACCGAGTAAGGATGACCCTACCAAACGTATTAGAAGGAATGGACGTGGCAACCTTTCAGAACAAGCTGAATAGAAGCAATTGCAGGGCGACCAGAAAGCTGTAAAGCATCCTCATGAAGTATCCCGCGACCACTTGGGATGAAATACACAATGCTATGCACCGAAGTGCGAGACGACGAAGATGATTTGAACGGGCCAACCTAGCGGCTAACTTCGATACAAGTTGAGTCCAAAAAGGATCGGAAGAACGACAACAGGATAGACCTACAAGGACCACGGCCTAATCGGGAGAGACATCAGCCCTACGTCAGAGGCACCCTCATACAACCCCCTCGCCATGACGAGGGCCCATCCAGGCCACAAACAGGAACTCACCAAAGTGAGATAGGTATGCCCTCCTTATTATCCGCTCACAATTTCTGTGTTCCCCCCTCAGAAATAGTCTCTGCACTGGAGAAACTCGGCCCAAAAGTGAAGTGACTGCAGAAGATGAGATCCGACCCGAGCACCAGAAAATCAAAGCCCTCTATAAGTTCCACTTGGAGCGGGGTCACAAAATCGAGGACTGTATCGCCTTAAGACAAGAGGTTGTGAACATACTTCACCAAGGGAACTTGAAAGATCTTATAAGCGACCGAGGGAGGGCCAACTTTGTCCGTGGACGTGAACAACACCAGGGACCACCCAAACCATCCTCCCCGGCTCGAACCATCCAAATGATCTTCGAAAGGGGCGATGACATGTCAATCAACAGCGTGAAGTTCACCACCACCCACAAACTCAAACGGTCGATCACTCACGAATAATATGACGATCTCGAAGAAAGCATCATCTTCGATAAGTCGGATACCCACAGTTTGGTTTTTCTTCACTATGACGCCCTTGTTATTACTTTATGCATCTTAGATACTAATGTAAAACGTATTGTGGTCGATGACGGGAGTGGTGCGTGCATCATCCACCCTCGAGTTCTCACCCAAATAAAGCTCGAGGATAGGATAGTGCCACGCTGCATCACACTGATGGGTTTTAACAATGCAGTTGAACGAACATCGAGAGAAATCACCCTGCCCGTCCTGGTCGATGGCGTAACTTTGGAGACCATGTTCCACATCATGGACCAGGATACGACGTACAACACCACCATAGGTCGGCCTTAGATCCACACAATTAAAGTCGTCCCCTCCAGCTTATATCAAATCATCAAATTTCCCACCCTTTGAGGGGTATTCAGCATCCGAGGAGAACAATGCACTGCCCGGAAATGCTATCGCATCACCCAAGATTGCACACACACCCAATAGTTAAAGGGTAAAGCCAAGGAAGCATAGAAATCAACAAGGTCGAAGTCGATAGAGGACGAGAAGAATGTGATCAAAGATCCTGAAGTCGTAGAAGCTACAAAATCTACCCTAGAAAACCTCGACCCCATCAAACTCGATGAGAACGACAACAACAAGAAAGCTTTCGTTATCCACATTCTCTAAGAACCAGGAAAATTCTGCCAGTTCTTAAAAATAGCGTAGACCTATTTTCTTTTTCCCATGCAGATATGTCAGGCATATCGAATGAGATAGCGACACATAAATTGAATGTCGACCCCTTCTACCCCCCAGTGCGGCAAGTTATAAGAAAATTCAATACCACGATAAATGATGTTGTCTGCAAGGAGGTGGAAAAATTGCTTGAGAATGGCTTCATCAGGGAGTCAAAATATCCCCAATGGGTCGTCAACGTGGTCATGGTAAAAAAAAAGGGGGGGAAATGGCGGATGTGCGTAGACTTCAGAGATCTAAACAAAGCATGCCCGAAATACTCATTCCCACTACCCCATATTGACCAGCTCATCGACGCAAAGACCGGACACGAGATATTAAGTTTCCTAGATGCCTATTCGGGCTACAACCAGCTCCTAATGAGGAGGAATATCAAGAAAAAACCACATTCATCACCCACCAGGGGACGTACTGCTATAGGGTTTTGCCATTCGGATTGAAAAATGCATGAGCGAAATATCAGAAGCCGGTGACCAAAATGTTCAAGAATAAACTCGGCAGAACCATGGACGTATATATAGATGACATATTGGCAAGTCTAAAAGAAAGAAGGACCACATTGATCACCTGAGGGAAGCCTTCCACATACTCAGGAGGTACGACATGAAATTAAACCCTGAGAAATGCGCCTTCGGTGTAACCTCGGGGAAGTTCCTCGGTTTCTTAGTATCACAGCGAGGCATCGAGGTCAACCCCAACCAAATCAAGGCTATATAGGGAATACCAGAGAACTTGACCAGTAAGAAGTAGGTACAAAAGCTGACCGGTTGTATAGCCACCCTGTCGAGGTTCATCTCACGGTCCTCTGATAGGTGCCACAATTTTTTTGGCATACTTAAAAAAGATAACAGATTCCGATGGAATTCTGAGTGCGTCGACGCCTTGAAGGAACTAAAGGCATACCTATTCTCGCCCCCTTTACTTGCTAAGGCAGAACATGGAGAACGTCTCCTCATCTACTTGGCCGTGTCTGATGTTGCGGTAAGTGCAGTTCTAGTCAGAGAAAATAAAGGTACCCAACCTCCAATCTACTACATTAGCAAAACTTTGGTACGCTAAAACGTGGTACACCCACCTTGAGAAGTAAGCCCTAGCCTTGGTTGTAGCTTAACGAAAGCTTAGACCCTATATTTAGTGCCACCTGATCTCAATGGTCACGACCTTTCCTCTAATGAGTATCCTGCACAAACCCGAATTGTCGGGTAGATGCCCAAATGGGCCATAGAGCTGAGCGAGCATGATATAACCGATCAGCTGCGAACGCCGATAAAGTTGCAAGTACTTGCTGACTTCGTCGTCAACATTAGTGCAAAAATAATGCCCGGAGTCGAAAGGGAAACCGCTGGTACTTCTACTAAAATATATAACCTATGGGTTCTATACACCGATAGCGCTTCTAACGCGTCAGGATCTAGACTGGGACTCGTGTTCGAGGTCCCAATAGGAGAAATAATCGCCAATCCATATGGTGTCCTGATATGACTAATAATGAGGCCGAGTATGAGGCCATGATTGCAGGATTAAAATTAGAACTCAAGTACGGAGCACGACGAGTAGTCTTACGATGCGACTCACAACTCGTCTTCAATCAAGTCACAAGGACTTTCCAAATCAAGGAACAACCATAGAAATACTAGCTCTGCAAACTGTTACCTGAGTTCGACGAATGTTGGCTCAATCAAATGCCTCGAGCACAAGACATCGAAGCAGACAGCCTTGCCAAGCTGTCAGTGGCCACCAAAAGGATAACTGAGAAGGGAACATGGTCACTCTCCTCCACTCATCGATCGACCAAATTGACGTCCGAACTATAAACTTGACTTAGGATTGACACAGTCGTATTGTCACATATTTGCAGGACGAAGTGCTCCCAATCGATAAAAAATAAGCCAAGAAGCTTCGAATGCATGCGTCCAGGTACAACAATATCAATAACAACTTGTTCAAAAGAATGTACGACGACCCCCTAGAAAAATGTTTAGGCCCAAATCAGACGCGACACTTCCTCGAGGAAGTTCACGAAGGTCACTGGGGAGCTCATACCGCCAATCAATCTCTCATCAGATGCCTCATACTAGTAGGCTACTACTGGCCCACAACGAAAAAAGACGTCAAAAGTATGCCCCCATGATCCACCAAACGAGAGAGAACCTCCACTCAATCACCTCACCCTGGCCTTTCATTAAATGGGGAATGAACATTATTGTATTTATGGACCTAATGTGCTAATTACCACTTATTTATCGCTTTGATATTATATAAATTGTATTTAAACTGTCTTCTTACGCCTCCCTTCTGAGTCTTCAAAAAATATGGTGCACAAGTACATGTGGCCCACTTTTCTGTTAGAAGTCATACCAAATTGAACGAGGCTGGGTCAGCAACAAGGACGGGTAGACTTTCGTGCTCCTAGTATGTTGCCCCTACCTCGGCTCGAGTTGTCTACTCGGGTAAGCCAGGTCTTGAACCCAACCCCAGGTTTAAACCTAGAATAATGTAACCTCATGCTGGATCCCTAGTAGAAACATTTGTTTGCATCACGTACATTTGACCTTTGGGACTCAACACAGAGGTTGGGTCCGTCTAGGACAGGTGTACCCATAATAATAGACTATCTTGATGCATCTTACATGCTATGTGTGCGTTTTTTGTTTGGGTTTGCATGTTGACATCAGAACTAGATTCGTCATCATCTACGGCCAAACCTTTTTTCTTCTCTTAGGCAGAGGAAGGGACATCAACCCGCTCTAATGTCAACGATTCGCTCTCCAGAACGATCTTTTATCGCATCCGCTCGCCTTTTCCTTCCATGGCGACCTATGATAAAGAATCAATCTCCACATTTGAAAGGGATGTAGTTTCTGTGTCCAACAAAACCACCCCGCCCTTGGCGCAATGATGTGTGGCTATAATTCATGGTTTATCACATTATGTGCCTTGTATTTTACATGATTTAATAATAAATTACACTTTATTTGCTCATAATGAAGTCTATTTTATGTGTAGGTAAAATGGAGATGACAGTAGAGGTAAAAGGATACTTAAATGTTGAAAGTGTGCTCAAGAACAATAAAAAGGAGAGGCTAACCAAAAGCCAGCTCGACCAGGCTTTAACCTGTCGAGACCAGCCAAAGGCCAGGCTCAACCAAGCGTTAGCCTGGTGACGCCAGCCTAAGGCCAGGATAAACCAGGCTTTAGCCTGGTAAGGCCAGCCAAAAGCCAGGTTGAGGCTGGCATTAGGCTGGTGACGCGAGACCTAAGGTCAGGTCCAATCCGAGTTTTGAAGATTTAAATTGTTTCCCGGCGTGAATAGGATTTGACTACACATTTAGGGCTTGTCTAAAACATATAAATGTACCCAAAAATGCCACTTTGAAGGACTTTTGTAATCGGAGGCAAGAATAGCTCATGGAAAATTACTTGGGAATAAGAATCACTAATTTCTACACCTTTATCTTTACTCTGTAATTTGATTATGCAAATTACTTTGGATGCTGTTACTATGAGTATGAGTAGCTAAACTCATAATCTAGGGTTTTGATGGAACTTGTTGAAGGATGATTTTCTCGTTACGTTAATATAGATTCGCTATAGTATTCTCTCTATTTGTTCAACTATATGCTTATTGTTGTTGATTGAAGGGCCCTCAATTAACTATTCCTATTTAATGTGCATTACTCGGGAGAGAGTGCATATATATGCAGTTGTTGAACAACATCACTCCTAAAGTATGCGAGGGATCAATATGAAGGATTTAAAGGTGGGATTAGCGATATTGAACCTTGATGCGATCTAAGTGAGTTGTACTTAAGGCTAGCTAGCATAATTTGGGAGACTATGTCTAGTATATAATTGTAATTATTCGGGAGAGAGTCACAACAATCATTGTGCTCATGATCGATAGAGAAGACCTAGACAACTTTATCAGAAATATAGCGGAAAGGATTCCAACAACAGGGAAAATTAGAACCTTAGATCATTCCAGTTCCTTTCTACAAACTGTTCGTAGTTAGTTCTTAATTATTGCATTTTCATTACGTAATATTTAGTTAGTAAACATCCAATCTACTACGTAAATATTTGTGAAGATTGAATACGTGAATTTTTGTGAGTTCAATAGCTGTGACTGATAGGTTAATTCCCTGTGGGATTCAATTCTGAACTTGCTAACCGGAATATATTTGCAACGATCGTTTTGTCCTTTTTATAAGGCATAGTTGGGCGCGAACAAATTTTAGCGTCATTGTCGGGGAATTAACGGTGTTATTAATTACAGCTAAAAGAAGTGCTAAAATTCTTATCGTAGTCAATTTTATTCAATTTAAACTGAATACATTGAAATTGTAATGTTTGTAGTCTTGGGTGTTACAGGTGCATGCCTAGAAAATCCTCAAGAACTGTTGGATTGTTTGAAGCATTATCAGATCATGAGAAAGTTTTAAAGTCATTGAATCGTGCAAACAAGAAGGGAAAACAACAACAGAACAAATCGTACCAGACATGGAAAACGATAATCTAAATAACAGAAACAACGTGAATGACTCGAACAATTAGGGTGTGGTGCCTCTTGTGCCAGAAGCAACATTATATGATTAGGCGCAACCCACCACTGACAACTTAGCGACCGCAATTGTAGTCCCTTAGATACAAGCAGAATCATTCCAAATCACAAATAACATGCCATATTTGTTGCAGAATAAAGGGCTTTTCTCCGGGTCATACATTGAAGATCCTCAGCAGCATCTGGAGAATTTCCTGTCGATATGTGCCACACAAAGGCAACATAATGTGACACCGAAAGCAATATAGACGTTGTCGTTTCCATTCTTAGTGACAGGAGCAGCTCAGACTTGGCTTAATTCACTCCCCATAAACTCCATCACTACTTGGGAGGAATTAGTCAAGAAATTTGTCAACAAATTCTACCCACCCAATAAGACTGCTCAATAAATTGATGAGATATTGAGATTTAGACAGAAACCAACAGAAACATTACAAGAAATGTGGGAGAGGTTCAAGGGTTTGCTAGTTACGTGTCCACATCATGGTATTCTGGAGCAGATGTTGGGGCAAAGGTTTTATATTGGATTGGCAGATAGCTTGAAGGCCAATGTTGATGCTTCAGCATGTGGAGCATTTTTAAGCAAAACATTCAGAGAAAGCAGTATCCTACTTGTCCCAAAACTCAGGATGGGCGACAAGAAACTCTCCAATCACTCATGTAGTTCACTCAGTGGCTTTAGACCCAACAAACTCCATAGTTGAAAATATGGCCACTCTAGTGACACAAATGAGTATCCTCACCAAAAAGGTTCATGAATCATGCTAGAAGCAGTAGGTACACATATTTGATGCAACTAATGGAGGTTTATGTACATCACGCATTAATCAATCATATGTTTGCTCGTGGAGTGCGAAAGGTGATAACCAGCAATATTAATAAAATATGAACTATGTGGCCAACTATGAGGGACAGAGGCAAGGTGGTCAGAATTGGGTTCAGTAGAATCAACAATATAGACCAGCTAACAACAGTACAACAATAGCAAGAATCTTGGGGCTATGTGACCACAGGGTCAAGTGGTGCCTTACTAAAGGCAACAGGGTTACAACTAGCTATTGATACCTAATTTTTTCTTCATATATTTTAAATGCCTATATAATTTCAGAATGGTTCATGAACATCAACCAATATTTTTCTATAATTTTCTGTAATTTTTAAAAGGATTTTTAAGTA
This sequence comes from Nicotiana glauca, assembly GCA_026770625.1. NCBI lineage: Eukaryota > Viridiplantae > Streptophyta > Magnoliopsida > Solanales > Solanaceae > Nicotiana > Nicotiana glauca. The sequence continues at coordinate 17,152 of MU767537.1, read as the reverse complement.
ATTTATTCCTGCATTTTATTATCTAAATAATTACTAATTGCATCACAAATAATTTTATATTATTTATTACTTTATTTTTATTATTATTTATATTTATATTAAGCTTTAATTATTTTATGCATAAATATATTTATATCTTTAGGCTATAATTGTAATAACTTTGCAATAATAGCCCTTATATGCATAATTACATTATTTACACAAAAAATGACCTTTTATATTTTTATAATATTAGTTAATTATTTTAAATCATTTTTATTCATAAATAACATTTTTTTATCATTTATTAGATATTTTTATAAATTGTTTTATCAAATTAATTGGGTATTTAACATTTAGCCATTTTTAATTTGATTTTTTTCGGACCTGGCCCAAATTACCTCCCCCCAACCCAATTAAATTAACCCATAACCCAATTTTTATAACCTGCCCAACCCCCAAACTCGATCTTGGCCGTTGATCTCAAGATATCAACGGTCCATGATATTCTTACCATTTTTAAAATACCAAAACCCTCAAACCCTACCTTATTTCAAAAATTCTGCCACCCTTGAATTCCTTCCTCCTCTCCTCTATCTCAACCTTCCCCCTAACCCTAGCCTGCTGTCACCTGAAGCCCTTCAATCCATGGGATTTCTCTTCAATCTTGGGCCTTATCTAGCCTCATATCTCTACTAGTGTTATGATTTTCATGTTATTTGATGGAATCTCAAAGAGATTTGACACAGACTTAGTTCAAATCCCTCATTTTCTCGATGAATCAGTCTATGTTCATTCCTATATTTGTGAGTACTGATATCTTCGTATTTATGGCTTCAAATCTCTGGTTCAAACCAGATTCTTCTCACCTCTGTTTATTTTTAGGCAACCTAACTATTTCTAGCTAAATTGTTCAGATCTCCCTAGATTTGAAGTGGTTTGATTTTGTTTGTTACTTTTCCTTTAAGATTCTGTTGTTTTTCTTATTATTGTCAACTGATTTCATTTTTCCCTAAAAGCTAGGGTTTCATCCTTTTAGGTTTCTGCAAAATGCTTTAAAATGTTTAACTCCAATTTTCTTCCTTTAGTTTTCGAATGATTTTCATCCCTATGTCTTTATGCCCTAAGGTTTCTAATTATTTTACTGCTTGTTATATATAATATTTGCCCGTTTATTTTGGCTCTGTCAAACAAACTGATTAATTAGTTTACTTGCATAATTATGGTTTGAAATTGTACTCTTTTTCAAAACTGCTATCTCTTCGAAAGATTTTTACTTATTCTTTTCTTATATGTGATTCATGATTGGTACTACTTTCCTTAATTATCTTACTACCTTGATTTCTGGATTATTGTGACTGGCCTATAAATGGTCTCCGGACTTATTGCTTACCTTATTAACCTCAATTTTATCTGCTAACTGATTTCGTATGAGATTCTCCTTAATTTAAGTGGCATTTTCAGGATTCTGTCTTGTTAATTGATTGATGTTTAGCCCTAATCAACTGGTTAATTGATTTTTCATACCTTTTTGTGTGCCCTTGATTTTCTTACCTTACTTGTTTACTCTATTGTATGCTATATAATCCTTTCACCATTCTGATTTTAAAAGACACACCTATGCTTACGAAGACACACTGAAGCACACAAGCTCACACATGCACTTACACACTTACACTCTCATAACTTGAGTTCTTTCTATCACTCTAATTTGTTGCATTGTCTAGTCGGCTGAAAGTCAAGGCTAGACTCTTGGATTCCAATTGCCTTCACCTTCCTATTTTCATTCTCCCTAGCTATTATGCCCTAATTCCTATTATCTTGCTCTATTCTATATGTTTATATAGTCAGTTTTATCACAGACCTCACATGCTTCTGTTTGGTACATAATTCCTGACCATCTCTTTCTCAACTATTATGTCTTAGCTCTTGTTATCTTACTCTGTTCCATGTGATTATATGATTAGTTTACTTCAAGCTTTGATATGCTTCTGTTTGCCATATGTTTGCATTCTTCCTGACTAGCATGCCTTAATTCATATTTACCTATTATGTTTTATATGATTGTGTGGTTAGTTCACCTTAGCATGTCTAGACCATAGTTTCTGTTTACTTCTTTCCAGATTAGTATGCTGTAGTTCCTGTTACCCTGTGTTATGTGTTTGTTTGTTTGGTTATTTCAAACTTCCGCATGCTTCTGTTCAACATATGCCTATATGGTCCCACCTAGATAATTAATAGACTAGGTAATCTTTAGTAATGTGAAACCTTGATGGATTCATTTGTAAGCTCCCTATTCAGAACATGTGTAGGTATTGCCAATATGTGTGGTCACTTTTGTCTGTAATTAAACTATTTCTGCCTTTGTTGTGATTGCTTAATTCTGGTATATCATCCATGTCTGAACTAATACCAATAAGCTAAATATGGGCTATATTTTGTTTGTAGTCTTGTAATCTAAACCTATTTGTTCCTAAAAACCAAACTGTTTTTCTAAAACTATCCCCTCCCCTTTATATATGCTATTTTCAAACTTCTACTCTTAGCTATCTAGGTTCCTACCACCTCCAGTGTGAGGACTGTCTAGGGTCCCTGGGACTCCTTTGAACTCTGACATCTTGGAGTTGGTTTCCAATGTATTGTGAATTCTGTGTTGAATGTACGGATCCAGTGTGAGCATTTCCCGGGGTCCTTGAGGCTATTTTGGAACTTTGACACACTAAAAGACTAGATTAAGGTGTTATGGATCCTGCTATGTTTTAAGATTATTGTGATGAAGACCTGGCTCTCAGGTTTATGCTGGGCCTGCTAAGGCTCCCTATAGTGTAATGAATAGCTTTGTGTAATTCATTAATATTGGTTTGTAATAATGTAATAATCCTTTTAAAATAGATATGGTGTTATTAGTAAAAGTTGGGGAGGGATTTTTGTATATCCTTGTCAGGTTCATGTAGAATCCATGTCTATAGGTTGTTGTGATTCTTTATGTGCATACCATTAGAAATCATGCATATAGGATCTTGTCCCATTGTTTGAAATCTGGAGTTTCATACTTGGCATTCTATAAATCCTATTTATAGACTATTTTATCAATTCAACATCAAGAATCCATGTTCTACGCATATTCTCAATTTCAATGTGCATTAGAGATCATGTACATGGGATCTTCTTTGCGTAAATTACTGAACTTGCCTAGAAATTTGTTAATGTCACTGCCCAAATAGATTCAATGCCTATAGTAGATATATATATATATAAATTAGTTTCTGCAATTTCAATATCATGCCTATAGGGAATTTAAAATCAGTTTCTGTAATATAGATATCATACCTATAAGAGAATTTAAAACCAGTTTCTGCAATTTAGATATCATGCCTATAGGGAAGTTAAAACCAATTTCTGCAATTTAGATATCATGCCTATAGGGGAATTTAAAATCAGTTTCTGGAATTTACATATCATGTCTATACGAAATAAATAAATCAGTCCCAACACCTAAAAATTATGCTTATAGGAGCTAACTGATTCTATAAATTAGAAAGCATGTCTATAGAATCTAAAGAGGTGAAAACATGTTTGTTAAAATCAGTAATCGGTTTATAAACCGTAGTCGTTAATTAACAGTTTTAGATACTATGCCTATAGGATTCTGCTCTGTTCCTCACTTAGACAAGACTGCAGGGTAATTAAGAATTCTAGGTTTAAAAAAACTGTGATTTTTTGTTGCTTAGAACATGCCCAGATTCAGAACATTGACAAAAATCAGTAGGCAAACTGGTAGGTGCTGCTGCTCGCTTTAATAAAGCTGTTGTATATTCTATTCATGCTCATCTAGATATCTTGTCTATAGGATCCTAATCTATAAAAATTTGTTTGTTTGAATTACGTGCAATGGTTGGCTACTTATGGAGGTTAATATGAGCCCTTATTTGCTCCTTACATGATGGTCCTATATGAATTTTGTTTGTCGCTTAGTTTTCTCATTTTTAAGCAACATAGGTGAGTCTAGGTCCATCCGAAATAGAAGTCCTAAACACCTCCAGGACTATAGGTAAGGGACGAGTAGTGCACACACAAGGTACGCATTAGAAGCTGCCAGAACGCTTAGGTAACAACTAAAAGATAGTAATGGGGTAGTAAAGAAGATGATGACCTATGCGCTAATGCTATGCGTAACACTCCAATTTGGGGAAAGTTACCAAGTATTGCATCGAAATGATCTTATGGGCTAAAAACCTAGGACCTTTTTATTCCTGCTTTGAAATGATGTTTGTCTAAACTGTTTAATGTCGCTTTAAGACTAATTCACTTGGTTGAGTTTGGATGGTAACCACAATTGTGGACCTCGAAGGGTGCCTAACACCTTCCCATCAAGGTAATTTTAAGCCCTTACCCAAATCTCTGGTGACGTAAATTGATTTCATGAGGTAATTTTTCTAGGTGTCGTAACATACCTTAATCTGTTAGGTGATGACTCTTCAAATCTATTACCCAATCCCAAAAGGAAAAGAGTTGTCCCGAATGTCAAAACTCGGACTTTGCAAGGAAAAATGAGGCACGATACCAGCAAAATCAGCAGCATGCACAATCTCAACATCCTAAACTTGAAAGAATGATGCAACAATTGATTGGGTCTACTGGAAAAATAGCTGAAATAGTAGACTCACACAAATAAACGGTAAAGAATATTGAGATTCAATTAGGACAGATTGTGATGGCTTTAAATAATCATCCCCAAGGAATGTTACCTGGAGACACACAAATCAATCCAAAAGAGCACGACCCGAAACAACTTATGGCAGTGAGTCTACGAAATGGTAGAGACCTAGATCTGGAGCAAGAAATTGCTCGTGAAAGCAGACCAACTGAGACACTGGTGCTAGTACCTATTGAGATAGATTATTTAGTAGGGTTAACTGAGGTGATGGTACAACATGCACAAAAGAACGCCAACAAAGAAAAAGAGGTTGTGAAAGAGACTGAGTTATCACAGAAAACGATAGTAGAAGCCGTGCCTGAACAAGAAAAAAACAAATCACAGGGAAGAAGCGACCTCCAGCACCATTCCCACAAAGATTGGCCAAGTATCAGAAAGATAAGTAGTACAAGAAATTCTTGGATATGTTGAAGCAAATTCAGGTAAACATTCCATTGATTGATGTTTTAAAGGAGATGCATGGTTATGCGAAAATGATGAAGGACTTGATATCTCGCAAGTTCGAATTTCAAGACTTGGTAGGGTTACACTGACTCAGACTTGCAGTGGTGTTGTGACGAGCCATAGCTGAGAAGCTGTCTGACCCAGGTAATTTCACAATCCCATGCACAATATGCAACTATGCATTTGCTAAGGCACTGTGTGATCTGGAGGCAAGCATAAACCTTATGCCCCTGGCTATTTACAAAAGGCTAGGCATTGGAAGAGCTAGACCCACGTCCATGTTACTACATCTAGCTGACCGGACAGTGAAGAAGTCCTCTAGTATTCTAGATAATGTATTAGTACAGGTCGGGAAGTTTATGTTCCCAGCAGATTTTGTCATTCTTGACTATTAGGTTGACGAGGAAATTCTCATAATTTTGGGAAAACCATTCTTGGCCACTGGGAGAGCTTTAATTGGTTGTGAAATTGGAGAGCTCAAAATGAGATTAAATGATGGAGAGATAACATTTAGTGTTCATAAATCTATGGGACGACCAAGTGAATTTGCTAATTGCTCTCTAATAGATGTCGTGGATGTAATTTTGGAGGAGAAAGATTAGACATTGAACTCTAAAGACCCTCTAGCAGTCTATCTCATAAACTTAGATGAAGCCAATGGAGAAGACTTGGCAGCATGAGTACTTGCTCTTGAAGGCCAAGGTTTTTGGAGAAGGGAGCTCGAATTTGGGCCTTTGCACTTAGAGGAAAGAAAAACTCCTCCAGCTAAGCCATCGATAGAAGAGCCACCAAAGTTGGAACTGAAGCCATTGCCACCTCATCTCAGGTATGCCTTCTTAGGACCTAACTCAACTTTGCGTGTTATTATCTCATATAGTTTGTTAGAAGTGTAGGCAGAACAACTTTTGCAGGTACTGATGGAGTGCAAGACTACAATTTATTGGACCATTGCATACATTAAGGGTATCATCTCGGCCTTCTGTATGCATAAGATTTTACTGGAAGACGGGCACAAACCTTCCAGGGAACATCAAAGAAGGCTGAACCCCAACATTAAAGACGTGGTGAAGAAAGAAGTGATTAAGTGGTTAGATGTGGGGAATATGATGATAGCAACCGGGTCAGTCCAATTCAGTGTATGCCAAAAAAGGAGGTATGACGGTAGTGAAAAATGAGAAGAACGAATTAATCTCTACATGAACAGTCACAGGTTGGCGAATCTGTATGGATTACAGGAAGTTGAACTTGGCTACCCGAAAATACCATTTTCAACTGCCATTCATTGATCAGATGCTGGATAGATTGGCAAAGAGGTAACACTTTTGATTTCTGGATGGGCACTCAGGGTATAATCAGATCTCTATTGCCCCGGAGGATAAGAAAACATCGTTCACCTGCCTCTATGGAATCTATGCTTTTCGAAGAATGTTGTTTGACCTATGCAACGCACCTGCCACATTTCAAAGGTGCATGATGTCCATCTTCACGGATATGGTAGAGAAAATAATGAAGGTCTTCATGGATGACTTCTCGGTGGTGGGGAATTCATTCGATGATTGCCTTATGAACTTGAGAAGGGTATTGAAGAGGTGTATAGAGACGAATCTAGTACTAAACTGTGAAAAGTGCCATTTCATGGTACAAGAAGGTATAGTCATGGGGCACCTAGTGTCAAGTAAAGACATTGAGGTAGATCGTGCAAAGGCTGATGTGATAGAAAAGCTTCCACCACTCACTTTCGTCAAAGCAATCAGAAGTTTCCTTGGGTACGCCAGTTTATATAGGAGATTTATAAAAAAGATTTCCAAAATTGCTAACTCCTTGTGTAAATTGCTTGAAAAAGATCACCCTTTTGTGTTTAATGATGATTGCAGGGTAGCGTTTGAGGAATTGAAGACGAGATTGGTAACAACACCTATCATAATTGCCCCTAACTGGGAGCAATTGTCACGACCCAAACCGATGGGCCACGACGGGCACCCGGTACCTTACTCAACCAAGTACCAATATAACATATCTTTTCATGCCATACTATCATAGATAACTAAGCCAGAAGGCTACCGTGAGATATGTAAAATACAACATATGATACCAACTTATACACAAGACATACGAGCCTATAAAACCAAAATAACCACTCGTATACTGAACATAGGCCGACAAGGCCATAAATTTTTTACGTACATGACATATGTCTACATGCCTCTAAATATACATAATTTTTATAAAGGCCATGACAGAGTCCCGCTATACAAAACAATACACGTCTAATTCATACTAACTAAACAAGCAACTCCAAAGCAAATGGAGCGCACCAACATCTTGCCACGCCCCCTTTTTCTCGCGAAATTGGGTTTATGACATTTGGGAGGACAACTCGTTTCCTTTAGGGAATTGGGTTTGAAGAGTCACCACCTAATGATTAAGTGCATTAGGACACTAAGAAGAACTTTGATTTAGAAAATCAAAGATTGGGTAAGGGCTTGAAATTATCCCGAAGGGAAGGAATTAGGCACCCCTTAAGATCCACTAGTATGGTTCCCGTCCATACTATAATTGTGACTTTAAGTGCAAGTGACAAGTAGACAAATAAGAGTTACAAATATGAGAGAGGGTCTTCACATGATTATTGCAAGTATTTTGAAGCTAAAATGGAGTTAAAGAAGCTAAAATTTGAGAAGAAAATAATTTTGAAGCTCAGAATAAGCGGGTAAGAAAGAAAGAAATTTCACATAATTCCTGCAAGTAACTGAAGTTAATAGCAGTCGAAGAAACTGAAATTTAAGAAAAAAAATAGTTTTTTAAATTAT
>MU767536.1:4294-15030 GCA_026770625.1 Nicotiana glauca | reverse complement strand
GAGACAGTGCTTAGTCTCGAAAGGCAGAAAGGTAGCCTTATGCAATGCAAGAAAATGCAGGATGGAGATAGTGCTCAGTCTCGAAAGGCAGAAAGGTAGCCTTATGCAGATAATGCAAATGGAGACAGTGCTTAGTCTCGAAAGGCAGAAAGGTAGCCTTATGCAATGCAGGAAAATGCAGGTGGAGACGGTGCTTAGTCTCGAAAGGCAGAAAGGTAGCCTTATGCAATGCAAGAAAATGCAGGATGGAGACAGTGCTTAGTATCGAAAGGCAGAAAGGTAGCCTTATGCAGATGGAGACCGTGCTTAGTCTCAAAAGGCATAAAGGTAGCCTTATGCAATGCAGATAATGCAGATGGAGACAGTGCTTAGTCTCGAAAGGCAAAAAGGTAGCCTTATGCAGATAATGCAGATGGAGACAGTGCTTAGTCTCGAAAGGCATAAAGGTAGCCTTATGCCATGCAAGAATATAATAGGATGGATAGTAGTGAGATCTCTTAGCTGATAGCTGATTACGATATCGTGACTGCTAGGGAAGTTGTGTACGGATAGCGATTATGAATAAGTGATGATTCCGAGAAGTTGCATTCTTGGGGAAGTATGCATACATAAATATACTTAGTGATATTGTAAGTCGAGTGCCTGTATCCAAATAAAAATCGTGAGTTCCGTAAGGGGGAAAGGTTAGTTCATTTTCCCCTGGCTTCTGGCATTGCGTCATTGGGTAGCGTCGTTAAACAACACCAATTCGAACAATAGTTATGCATGATTTAGTAAATATAACGTAAGTAGAAAATGGTTTTCTTTAGATGAAGCAACGACTGTGATGCGGTTCAAGACATTGCAACCTCTCTCACCCCGGAATTTTGAGGGTCCTCCTCAAAATTCTGCCCTAGTTTGCTGGGCTGGCACTTCTGACGGCTGCGCTGAACGGTTAAAAAATCAACTTCAGAATTTTGAGGGTCCTCCTCAAAATTCTGCCCCAGTTTACTGAGGTGGCATTCCTGGCGATGAATGGCTGAAAACTGACTTCGAAATTTTGAGGGTCCTCCTCAAAATTCTGCCCTAGTTTGCTGGGCTGGCACTTCTGACGGCTGCGCTGAACGGTTAAAAAATCAACTTCAGAATTTTGAGGGTCCTCCTCAAAATTCTGCCCTAGTTTGCTGGGCTGGCACTTCTGACGGCTGCGCTGAACGGTTAAAAAATCAACTTCAGAATTTTGAGGGTCCTCCTCAAAATTCTGCCCTAGTTTGCTGGGCTGGCACTTCTGACGGCTGCGCTGAACGGTTAAAAAATCAACTTCAGAATTTTGAGGGTCCTCCTCAAAATTCTGCCCTAGTTTGCTGGGCTGGCACTTCTGACGGCTGCGCTGAACGGTTAAAAAATCAACTTCAGAATTTTGAGGGTCCTCCTCAAAATTCTGCCCTAGTTTGCTGGGCTGGCACTTCTGACGGCTGCGCTGAACGGTTAAAAAATCAACTTCAGAATTTTGAGGGTCCTCCTCAAAATTCTGCCCTAGTTTGCTGGGCTGGCACTTCTGACGGCTGCGCTGAACGGTTAAAAAATCAACTTCAGAATTTTGAGGGTCCTCCTCAAAATTCTGCCCTAGTTTGCTGGGCTGGCACTTCTGACGGCTGCGCTGAACGGTTAAAAAATCAACTTCAGAATTTTGAGGGTCCTCCTCAAAATTCTGCCCTAGTTTGCTGGGCTGGCACTTCTGACGGCTGCGCTGAACGGTTAAAAAATCAACTTCAGAATTTTGAGGGTCCTCCTCAAAATTCTGCCCTAGTTTGCTGGGCTGGCACTTCTGACGGCTGCGCTGAACGGTTAAAAAATCAACTTCAGAATTTTGAGGGTCCTCCTCAAAATTCTGCCCTAGTTTGCTGGGCTGGCACTTCTGACGGCTGCGCTGAACGGTTAAAAAATCAACTTCAGAATTTTGAGGGTCCTCCTCAAAATTCTGCCCTAGTTTGCTGGGCTGGCACTTCTGACGGCTGCGCTGAACGGTTAAAAAATCAACTTCAGAATTTTGAGGGTCCTCCTCAAAATTCTGCCCTAGTTTGCTGGGCTGGCACTTCTGACGGCTGCGCTGAACGGTTAAAAAATCAACTTCAGAATTTTGAGGGTCCTCCTCAAAATTCTGCCCTAGTTTGCTGGGCTGGCACTTCTGACGGCTGCGCTGAACGGTTAAAAAATCAACTTCAGAATTTTGAGGGTCCTCCTCAAAATTCTGCCCTAGTTTGCTGGGCTGGCACTTCTGACGGCTGCGCTGAACGGTTAAAAAATCAACTTCAGAATTTTGAGGGTCCTCCTCAAAATTCTGCCCTAGTTTGCTGGGCTGGCACTTCTGACGGCTGCGCTGAACGGTTAAAAAATCAACTTCAGAATTTTGAGGGTCCTCCTCAAAATTCTGCCCTAGTTTGCTGGGCTGGCACTTCTGACGGCTGCGCTGAACGGTTAAAAAATCAACTTCAGAATTTTGAGGGTCCTCCTGAAAATTCTGCCCCAGTTTACTGAGGTGGCATTCCAGGCGATGAATGGCTGAAAACTGACTTCGAAATTTTGAGGGTCCTCCTCAAAATTCTGCCCCAGTTCCAATAGCAGGGGAAAAATGAAATTTTTATTAAATTGTGACCAAAACCATAGGGTTGCCTACGTATCCCCTCTTAAACGGGAATAAGGTCAGGCGTAGTTCAAATTACATCATAAAGGGAATCATAAGTGGTTACACATAGTATCATTTTACTGTGTATGAATTGATTGGCTTCGGCCAGACTTCTCCGTCCATCTCTACAAGAATGAGGGATCCTCCGGTTAGAACCCGGTAATCCATGTACGGACCTTGCTAGTTGGGAGAGAATTTCCCCTTGGATTCATCTAGATGTGAGAATAGTTTCTTCAACACTAGCTGCCCCGGTGTAAACTTCCTTGGCTTAACTCTTTTGTTGAAGGCTCTGGACATTCTGTTCTGATACAACTAACCATGGCAAACTGCATTCATCCTTTTCCCATTTATAAGGGCTAACTGCTCGTAGCGACCATTTACCTATTTCGTGTCATCCAACTCTGCTTCTTGTATGATCCTCAAGGAGGGAATTTCTACCTCGACAGAAATGACTGCCTCTATACCATAAACCAGCATATAGGGAGTTTCCCCGGTCAATGTGCGGACTGTGGTGCGGTACCCCAGTAAGGCGAATGATAATTTCTCATGCCATTGTTTGTGACATTCGATCATCTTCCTTAGTATCTTTTTGATATTCTTATTGGCTGCCTCTACAACTCCATTCATCCGAGGCCTGTAGGCTGTAGAATTCTTGTGTTTGATCTTGAATGAATCACACATGGCTTTCATCCAGTCACTGTTGAGATTGGAACCATTATCAGTGATGATTGATTCCGGAATCCCAAATCGGCAAACAATACGGTCACGGACGAAATCTGCCATAACTTTTTTAGTCACTGCTATGTATGATGCTGCTTCAGCCCATTTGGTGAACTAATCAACTGCCACTAGAATGAACATGTGCCCGTTTGATGCAGAGGGCTCGATAGGTCCAATAACATCCATTCCCCAGGCGGCGAATGGCCACGGTGAGCTTGTTGCAGTAAGCTCGTTTAGAGGCACCTTTATCATGTCTGCATGTATCTGACAGCGATGGCATTTGTGAACATAATGGATACAGTCTGTTTCTATAGTCATCCAAAAATACCCCGCTCGTAGTATCTTCTTATCTAAGACAAAACCATTCATGTGCGGCCCATAGGTCCCTGCGTGCACTTCGTCCAATAGTCTGGATGCTTCTTTTGCTTCGACACACCTTAGTAGACCTAGGTCGGGAGTCCTCGTGTACATGATTCCCCCGCTGTGAAACAAGTTGTTGGATAATCTTTGAAGTGTGCGCTTCTGAGTGGCGTTGGGAAGTTCTGGATATTCTCCTATTGTCAAGTACTCCTTGATGTCATGGAACCATGGTTTTCCGTCTGCTTCTTCCTCAACGTGAGCACAATAAGCTGGTTGATCATAAATCTTTACAGGGATGGGATCAATGAAATTTGTGTCTGGATGCTGGATCATGGATGATAAAGTAGCTAATGCGTCAGCGATCTCGTTCTGGATCCTGGGGACGTGCTGAAATTCTGTCTTTGTGAATCTTTTCCTTAACTCCCGTATGTGATGCAAGTATGGGAGTATCTTAGAGTTTTTGGTTGCCCACTCCTCTCGAACCTGATGTATGAGCAAGTTTGAATCCCCGATCACTAGCAACTCTTGAATGTTCATGTCAATGGCCATCTTGAGCCCCAGGATGCAGGCTTCATATTCGGCCATATTATTTGTGCAAGGGAACCTGAGGTTGGCGGATACCGAGTAATGCTGTCCGGTATCTGATACTAGGACTGCTCCTATGCCAACTCCTTTGAAATTTGCGGCTTCATCAAAAAATGACCACCAACCATCATAAGATTCTGCAATATCTTCTCCTATGAAGGACACCTCTTCATTAGGGAAATACATTTTCAGAGGTATATATTCTCCACCCACAGGATTCTCGGTGAGGTGATCTGCTAAGGCTTGACCTTTGATTGCCTTCTGAGTCACGTAAACAATGTCGAATTCACTTAGTAGGATTTTCAACTTGGCGAGCTTGCCGGTGGGCATGACTTATGGAAGATATACTTCAGCGGGTCCATACTTGATATGAGATAAGTAGTGTAGGCACAGAAATAATGCCTCAATTTCTGAGCTACCCAAGTTAGAGCACAACAGGTGCGCTCTAATAGATAATACTGGGCCTCGTACGGGGTGAACTTCTTACTGAGATAGTAGATGGCTTGCTCCTTTCTCCCCGTTTCATCATGTTGTCCCAGAACACAACCGAATGCTCCATCCAATACCGCAAGGTAAAGCAATAGGGGTCTTTTGGGCTCAGGCAGAACCAAGACTGGCGGCGTTGACATGTATTCCTTGATTCTGTCAAAGGCTTTACGACAATTATCAGTCCACTTGGTAGCAGCATCTTTCTTCAACATTTTAAAGATGGGTTTACAAATGACGGACTGAGCTATGAATCGGCTGATACAGTTGAGTCTTCCCAGGAAACTCGTCACATCCTTCTTGTTCTTTGACGGTGGCAATTCTTGAATGGATTTGACCTTTGATAGGTCCAATTCTATTCCTCGATGACTCACAATGACTCACGATGAAACCCAGTAATTTTCCAGCAAGAACCCCGAATGCACACTTGGCGGGATTCAGTTTCAGATTGTACCTCCTCAGTCTGTTGAAGAACTTTCTCAGATCTTCAATATGATCAATGGCCTTCTTGGATTTGATAATGATGTCATCCACATATACCTCAATCTCCTTGTGTATCATGTCGTGAAATATGGTAATCATGGGTCTCATATAGGTGGCGCCAACATTCGTCAATCCAAATGGCATCATTTTGAAATAATACATTCCCCACGGCGTGATGAAAGCCGTTTTCTCTGCATCTTCCTCATCCATCCATATCTGATGATACCCGGCGAAACAATCAACAAAAGACTGCAACTCATGCTTGGCATAGTTGTCGATAAGAATGTGTATGTTCGGCAAGGGGAATTCGTCTTTAGGACTGGCCCAGTTAAGATCCCGGTACTCGACACAAATTCTACCTTTCCCATCCTTCTTTGGTACTGGCACGATGTTAGCTAACCATGTCGGATACTCTACTACCCTGAGAACCTTGGCTTTGACTTGCTTGGTAACCTTTTCTTTGATTTTCAAACTCATGTCGGGTTTGAATTTCCTGAGCTTCTTCTTTACCGGCGGACATGTTGGATCTGTTGGCAGTTTGTGAGCTACAATGGACGTGCTGATACCAGTCATGTCATCATATGATCAGGCAAATATGTCCTCATATTCCCTTAAAAACTCTGTGTATTCTTCCTTTTCTGATGGTGACAGGTGAACACTAATGCACGTTTCTTTGACATTTTCTGTATCTCCCAAATTAACGACCTCAGTTTCGTCCAAGTTAGACTTAGGCCTATTCTCAAAATTGTCAACCTCTCTGATGACCTCTTCTGGTATATCATCCTCTTCTGAGTCTATATCCATTTGTTGCGTTGTTTCGTTGCAAGTCACAATCATTGGTTCATCGTCAAAGTAAGTAATAGTAATACTGTGTAAATAGAGTAAATGATAGAGAAAATAATAAGAGCAAGATATATGATAAACTGAAATGCTTAGATTAAATTCATAATTATTTGGAACATAGGAGCTCTATTCAAAATTAAAGACAATGCGTAAAGAAAATCAGCTAGTAAAAAAATGAGATGCATGGTGCTTTTGTTTAGCCTTGCTACCCCGAAGCTTTCCGGGACCTGGTGGTTCTAATTGACCAGTTGCCGAGGCGTTCTCCTTGGTTCACAGCTTGTCTGGAAGGGCCTTCCTCCCCTTCCTCCTCGAAAAGAACACAGCAGTCCATATCATCATCCTCCAGAAATAGATTCTTCATAGCTGCCAATGCTTCATCTTCCTCTGACCCGTATATAGTATCTGCCGGTTGGAAATTCTGCTCCAGGCTAGGTATCGGAAGCTCCAGCGGATAGTAAGGGCCGCGCCATGGTGGCAACCAATTCTGGAATTCTTCCCAAGTATAACCATACCCTAACCCGAAAGTAGTGCCATGCTTCTTTAGTTTGATGGGCTTAGTGATCCCCTGGAGGTTTTTGCTCAGTCCCTTTCTAGGTTTGTACCCACACCAATTCAGGATACTTTCAATCTTGTTATCCCACCATTTGTCCTTGTCTACAATATTGACCCTTTCAATGTGGTGGTATGTTTCTCCGCCTATTCTCCTTCTGCCTCCAATCATTGGGATGGTCTGGCGATTATATATGGGATTGCTACCATCGCCATGAATAATCACCTCTTGTTGATTCCATTCAAACTTCACTGCCTAATGCAGGGTTGATGCTACGGCTCCAGCGGCGTGGATCCATGGTCGTCCCAACAACAAGTTGTAGGATGCCGGGACATCTATCTCTTGAAAGCCGATGTCAAACTATGTTTGTCCCATTTGCAAGCATAGGCTGATTTCTCCAATAGTAGACATTTGGGACCCATCGAAGGTTTTGACATTGAAGGCCCCTTCTTTGATCTCGTGCATTCTCTTTCCCAAGGTTTTGAGAGTTATCAGCGGACAGATGTTGAGGCTGGATCCTCCATCGATCAAGACTCTAGTGATGAAATAATCCTCGCATTACACGGTGATGTGCAGTGCCTTGTTGTGGCTCAATCCTTTCGGCGATAGCTCATCTTCGTGGAAGGTGATTTTGTGGCTCTCTAGTACTTTCCCTACCATATTTGCCATTTCGCCTCTAGTTATGTTGCTGGGCACATAAGCTTCGCTCAGTATCTTCATCAAGGCACTTTTGTGTGCGTCAAAGCTCTGCAGAAGAGCTAGGATGGAGATCTGTGCTGGTGTTTTGTTCAATTGCTCAACGACTGAGTATTCCTTAACTTGTATTTTCCTCCAAAGATCATTGGGTTTGAATCTTGTCCTTCAATGAGAGGCACTCATCAAGGGTGTGTCCTTTCATGCCGGAGTGGTACGCAAAGGTCTTGTTAGGGTTGACCCACTGGGAAGGATTTTCTGGAGCTATGGCTGGGATAGGGGTGACATAACCAGCAACTTTAAGTCTCTCGTATAGCTGGTCAATTGGTTCGGCGATGGCTGTGTATTGTCTAGTAGGTCTGTGGTCAAAATTTGGCCTAGGTCTAGGGAAATTTTGGCGGATGGGAGGTGATTGGTAGTAAGAGGATTAAGCATTATAAGCTTGGTAGACAGGTGCAGGTTGAGAGTATCTGGGTGAGGTGGGTTGATATGTGAGAGGTGAAAACGATTGGTAAACGGGAGGTGGATTTTGATATGAGGGTGCGGGTGCTTGGTAATTCGGGATAGGTTGATATGTAAGTGAAGGTGACGGGTAAGTGTGGTATTTTAATGGTGATTTGGCTCCCTGTGCGACCATCACGGCACTCACATCCTTCTTTTTGGACGTGCCACCAGACTGTAAGGCCTTGTTGGTGGCCTGCAATGCTTCAAGATTAGTAACCATACCATTCTTAATGCCTTCCTCAATTCTTTCTCCCAGTTTGATGATATCGGAGAATTTATGATCCTCGATCAGCATCAACCTCTCGTAATATTGTGGATACTGGGCCCGGACGAAGAATTTGTTCATCTGTTCTTATTCTAAGGCCGGCCTGACCTTTGCAGCCTCTGACCTCCAACGAGTAGCATACTCGCAGAATGTTTCGGTAGGTTTCTTCTTCAAATTCTGGATGTAGAATACATCTGGTGCATTCTCTGTATTGAACCGGAACCTATCCATGAAATCTGATGCCATGCCTACCCAACTTGTCCATTTCTTGGGGTCCTGGCTGATGTACCAGGATAAAGCATCCCCCTTCAGACTTCTCATGAAGAGCTTTATACGGATCTTCTCATCCTTTCTGACTCTGAACAGCTTTATCATAATATGTCCTTAGGTGGACTCTGGGATCTCCCGTACCATCGAACATTTCGAACTTGGGAGGTTTGTACCCCTCCGGAAGTTCAATATCTGGCTGAATGCAAAGGTCTTCATAATTCAACCCCTCGATGCCTTTGTTACCTTCCACACCCTAAACTCGGTTGGTCAATTTCTTAAGTTCTGCTGCTAAGTTCCTAATAAGAGAGTCTTTGTCATCCGACTCAGGTGCATTTGAGATTGGTTGAGTGTAGTGGGGTACGGTATCCACGTAGATAGGAGTATTGTGGAGATGGTCATTTGTGGTGTTCAGTGGTTCGGGAATGAGTAGCGGAGTGTTGTTTGGAGTGTGGCATATGTTGCAGTGTTGAGTATGAGTGGGTTGTATCTGTGGTTGTGGGGTGTTTTGTGGAGGTGCGGGATTCTGGGCGTTGGGAAGGTTAACATCAGGAGCAGTGAGAGAGAATGATAGGTTCTCCAAGTTCCGAACCTGATCCAGTTCTTCTCAGAACTTCAATAGTTTTTGCTCAAGTTGGTAGCGGTTTTCTTAGCAACCGGGGCACCCTGAGAAATCTCAGTTCTTTTAATTTCCTTTCTGGCGCTTGAATCTCCCATTCTACCTTTGTTCTTGTTCCGGATAGACTCGGAGGAGGAGGAGGTGGAGGTCCCTTGGATCTTGTGGAGTATGATGATGGTGCCAGAATGGACGAACTAACCTTTGGGGAGGGTAATAAAGCAAAAGAAAAACAAAAGGTAATAAGTTAGTGCGGGTTATGAGAAAAATGTTGTAGTATTTAAATACATTGTGCAAAAATATAAATCGCGTTCTAATTTTGGTGCCTCGTTGTGCCCGAGGTAGGCCTAGCGACAAATAGTTTTGGAGAACTTATAATGCTAAATGCCTCATTTTATTGATTAAAAATAAGACTGAATCCAAAACGACGCTAATTAAAAGAAAGTAAAATATCACTAGTGGCCATTGGCCTCATTACATTAAAATAAAGAATAAAAGACTCCTAACTACTTGGTCCCGGAAGGACTTTCCCCAGATTTGGCATCTTTGTCTCCCTCGAACAGCTTCACCAGCTCGCATAGTCCTAGCAGTAAATAAGCTCGGTCCAAATGTCCGCCTATATTTCCTTCAGCGTTTTGACAGTCTTCAATCCTCTTGATGAACTTTCCTTCCAGCTCTACTAGACCCCGCTCCAAATACCCTAGTCGCTTGTTGGTGCTGACAGCGATATCTTTCCACTCCTTGATCAACTTCTGATGGGCTTCTTCTATTTCCCAGTGCTCACTTTCACACTCTCGAATTCTCTTGCGCAGTTGATTATACTTAACATGTGCTTCAACGTGCTTGTCGATAATTCTGTGTCCTCGAATGAACCCGGGCTGACCCAAACTATTGCGATTATCTTCCAACCAACCTGAGTAGTGTGGCACACAACCGACGTGATATCTGTCTTGCTCAATAGATTCTTTCCCCAAAACGAGTTTGCAATGCCATATGTGTTGTGCTTGGCACCTGTGAGGGCTATCATCGTCCTGGAAGTCAGCCCTGAAGTGACTCATTTTGTCGACCCCTGGTATGATTTGCTTTCTCCCAGCCTGCCTCATGGATCGGAGGGGAACATAGGGATACGTTCCTCTTAGACCGATTAGTATGAGAAACGGTGCGTCTCTAGGGAAAACAATGAATTCTTCCATAGGGAACCACTCGACCATCCATTGTACCTGGTCTTCTTTCAGATTCTCAAATAATTCTACCCATCCTCTAGCGTCCTATGGTTGAGCGAACATGTTAGGCATATAATTCATACGCCTTGGCTGGTGTAAGGCGATGTGATCATCCTAGTCTTTGTATAAGATCTCTTACCGGTATTCTCCTTTATGGAGGTGCTCCATAAGCCAGAGCTGAAGTAATAAGTTGCAACCCTCAAAATGATTGGCCTTTTGCTGACAGTTGTCCAGGGCTCGGTATATCTCAGCGACGATCATGGGCACTATACTGAAAGGTTGCCTGCCAATTCCTTCCATTAGAGTCTTAGTTACCATGGCCATTCTGGTGTGGATCCTAGCCTTCTTCATAGGGAACACTGTAACGACCCGGCCGGTCATTTTTGGAATTTACGCCCCGATTCCCCATTAACTGCTTTCCCTAAGTTCATTTCTGCTATTTCGGTTAGCCGGGACGTTCGGTATTAGGATTCGGA
>MU767534.1:24817-39315 GCA_026770625.1 Nicotiana glauca | reverse complement strand
ACACCACCTTTTTTACCCTGATTTAAATGGGGATGTTTTCAGGACCCTCCTGGATAATGGGACCAAGCTTTAAAATTTTCGGTAGTAACATGAATTAGGATAAGGCTTGTTGTAAGGAAGTTTAGTTCAAACATAAAAGTGGTCACTCGTCAGGTAAGATTTGATTAGAAATTTTCAGGGCCCTCCTGGATAATGGGATATAGCATTAGGATTATTTTGAAAAAAAAGAAGAGAGAAACGGGAAAACAAGAGGTGCAGTAGTAAGAAAATATAATGAAGTTTTAAAACATGTAATTTACCAGAAGTTTTCAGGACCCATTTGGATAATGGGACGTAGCTTTTAAAATTGGTAAATGTGTTTAGTAACATGATTCAATTAACACTCACAAAGACACTCAGTTATCAAACTGGGCCAGAAAAGTTGCTTTGTTTTGTTCATTTTGTTGAAGTCAGGAGCCCGCCTGGAGAACAGAGACATACATTTCAAGTTTTGAAGTCAGGAGCCCGCCTGGAGAACAGAGGCATACAATTCAAGTTTTGAAGTCAGGAGCCCGCCTGGAGAACAGAGGCATACCTTTTAAGTTTCAGCAGTCAGGACCCCGCCTGAAGAAAAACGGAGTATAATTCAAAATTTTAGCTTTCAAATTCTTATTAATATCTGGTAATATAATGCCCGGTCACCAAACTGGGGTAGAAAAGTTTCTTTGTTTTGCCCATTATGTTGCAGTCAGGAGCCCACCTGGAGAACAGAGGAATACATTCAAGTTTTGAAGTCAGGAGGCCACCTGAATAGCAGAGAAATACATTTCAAGTTTTGAAGTCAGGAGCCCGCCTGGAGAACAGAGGCATACATCTCAAGTTTTAGCAGTCAGGAGCCCGCCTGAAGAACAGAGAAATACATTCAAGATCAAGAAGTCAGGAGCCCGCCTGGAGAACACAGGAATACATTCAAGATCAAGAAGTCAGGAGCCCGCCTGGAGAATAGAGGAATACATTCAAGATCAAGAAGTCAGGAGCCCGCCTGGAGAACAGAGGAATATATTCAAGATCAAGAAGTCAGGAGCCCGCCTGAAGAACAGAGGAATGCATTCAAAAATAAGTAATCAGGAGCCCACCTGGAGAATAGAGGAAGACGACAATGATCAAGAGAAAGCATTTAAAGGATCAGGAGTCAGGTACCCACCTGAAGAAGGGGAGAACATCTCAAGAATTCGGTGCAAGACAGCAACAGAGGAATTGCTGTAAGAAAATGCAAGTCAACAAGGCAACAACGGTCGCAGAACAAGTTTGAGAATAAGCCTTTGTAATTCATAGACCATAGATTAATCTAGCTTCTTGATTTTTCTTTTATCATGGTGTAATAAGGAGGTCAGTAGTCAGTAGCAGCAGTAGCAACAGTAAACCAAAACTTCATGGTAGTCCCAGCTACCAAATTCCCCGAACTACATTGGCCTGATTCCTTTTTATCCAAGGATATGTAGGAGACCTTTGAAGCAAAGGTTCAGTCACCCTTTTTCAAAAAAACTGCTTCCACTGGAGTGATATGTGAGAAAAAATTAGCTATGGCTTTCACTTTTCTTTGCACGAAAACTCTTCATGTTCTCGAGCAAAGAGGGGCAGCTGTGAACACCTAATTTTTGCATTATTTTAACACCTCATAAATTTATTAAGTGTTTTGTTGTTTTAATTTTTTTTCCTCAAATTTTCTGTCTTTAGTTGCATATTTCCTATCATGAAAATACCAATAATAATAATAATAATAATAATAGTTCTTCCTTCATTTGTGCATTTTAGAAATTAACTAGCTGTTCAATAGTTGAATTAATCTAGTTAATTGATCGTTTGAATAAGTTATTTAATTATTTTATTTATTTGTATAAAATTTAGTTTAGTAAGTTTGAATAAGGATGAAATTGGGCTACATTTGAAAGATAAAATGGCCAAGAGTTCAAGATAAGGGGCTGCCATTGAAAGGGTCCAAAATGACGTAGTTTTACCTCAAAACTATGTCATTTCATTAAGTGAAACAAGATCAAATCTTACCCGTCCATCCTATCTTGATCCAATGGATCTCATTCACTCTTGGCTTAGATATTTAAAGCCTCAAAAATCTGAAAATTATCCCCATTTTCACCCATAATTCTTTTCTCCTTCTTCTCTCTTCACTATCTCTACGCCACCCCAGCTCCGCCCACCGCCGCCGCCGAAAATCGCCACCGCCGGCGGACCACCTCCAAATTCACACCATATAATCTCCACAACTTACTCTTTCCATATCTCCAAACTAAATCCTTCGAAAACCCCTCAAACTCCTTGAATCTTAGATCTAGGAAACTTTTCCGTCACTTTTTTGCCCAAATTCTTAAAGCTCCAACCACACCCCACAATACCTGCGTCAATGGATAGAGCTCTTCAAAACCTAGCTATTGATGCCAATTTCACCCTGAAAATCCGGCGACCAAAATCTGGCCAAATTCCGGCGACCTCCCCGAACACCCTCTTTTGGCATACCACTATTTTTTCAGCCACTTGAATTGATAAATGGTAAAAATCCTATTCTTTTTCATGGCTAATTTTTTATTTTTATTTTTATATTTCAGATTTTATCTTGTCTATTATTAATTATTTTGACATTAGTTTTTGAAGTTTGAAATTCTAAATTTTCTATTTTTTTTTTTTGCACTTGTTGAAGTAGTAGAATAGTTTTGTATTGATAAAACTCAGATAGTGAAAAATACTTAAGAGTATATGGTAACTTGTTTGGTTGTTTATTTACTGCTTCAAGACTCTTTGAGTACAAACTCAAAAGTCATTTGTCTGGTAAGAAAATATAGACTTTTGGGCAGCTTTTGAACAAAAG
This sequence comes from Nicotiana glauca, assembly GCA_026770625.1. NCBI lineage: Eukaryota > Viridiplantae > Streptophyta > Magnoliopsida > Solanales > Solanaceae > Nicotiana > Nicotiana glauca. The sequence goes on along the minus strand of MU767534.1, from coordinate 36,455 downwards.
TCTATATTTGAATAGTGAATAGCAGATTTGGGTTGAAATACTCTCTCTTGGACAAGATTGAACCAAAAAGTCTTGCTTTTGAATTTAAGAGCAGATTTTGTGAAAAAATTGGTCCAGACAAGACTTTATTTGCCTATTTGAGAGGATGTACTTCCCACACTTAAAATGGGACTCCATCTAACATTACAAGGATCTCTACACACAAAAAGAGAAAAAATAAGTAACTATAATATCCCTTAGGAGCTATAATTTTCGGACCATGTAAACTCATAAAATTGAGTTGGAATAAAGGATAATGATGCTGGGAAATATTAGTAGCTTCATCCTTCGATTGTAATTCATTTTCATATGCTCTTGAATGTTTGATAATGATATAACGATATGTTAGTTAATTAAGTTGTATTAAGCATCTTTAATTATTTTTTATTTTTATTTTTTGTAAAGTATTAGATATAATTTCACTGTGCATTTGGTTGTCTGAAAGGAGTATATATATTAAAAATTGAACCCTTGTAGTTATGTTTGTCCCTTTGTTGTCACCAAGCTAAGTTGTTATTATTATTATTATTATTATTATTATTATTGTTGTTGTTGTTGTTGTTGTTGTTGTTGTTATTAATATTATATTTTAGAGTTCCAATAATTTTTTTTATAGTTAAGTTGTAGATTAGAAAGACAATCTGTAAACTTAATTTTTTAAATAGTTGGCTACGGATTACAAACAACAAGATAGGTCCAAATCTGTAACATGGCTTTAAAAGGCCATATCTGCAGATTTAAAGTGCAAGAGCATATGTGCTTTTGGATTTTGTCTTGGAAATGAGCCCATTTGACTCCATCAACCCAATAGTGGGCTGCCCCATTCAATGTCAAGACAAACCCACATCTTACTAGTTTTAAGCAATGTCAATTAATAATTTTCTCTCATTAGTCTCATCTTTAAAATTAGTACTCATAACAATAATTTTCTTTCATTATTTAAGTTGTAAATTATTATTCAAATCTTTTCTTTAATTTATTTTAAAAAAATAAAAATAAAAGCGGACATAAGAAAAGCATAAAAATCAAATAAATCACAGTTTATCCAAGTTTAATTCCAGCAAAATGTAGTCAATAAAGCGACCATGCTAGAACCACGGGACTCGGGGAATGCCTTATACCTTTTCCCCGGTCAACAGAATTCCTTATCCGGACTTTGTTTTCGCGGACCAATAATATAAGATTCAAACCTTCCTTTGAATAGGGATTCAAATAAAAGGTGACTTGGAACGCCGACAAAAATCAATTCCAAGTGGCGACTCTGTAAATAAAATAATCCCTATTTCAAATTTGTCACTTCAAATGAAAAAACTCTTTAACCCGCAACCCATAACACGTTGTATTTTGCACATTATCTTTTGGAGGGGTAGAAAAAGGGGTGTGACAGTCCCAATAACGGTTAAGAAGTTAACGAAATATCAATTAATGCTAATTAAAACTGAAATTTTGAGTGGAAAATTGAAAACAAGGGAAGCTATTTATTTCATTTTTGAGAATCCATCTTAGCCTAATGAAAGGCCCCAAAGGCCCAAGAAATCGTTGGGAATTCGAGGTATTGAGCCCCTTCAGCAAATTACGCCCAGGCCCAATGTGGCTGACTTAATCTCAATCATATTTGAAGGAAATTATTTCATTTGGGCCCAATGATGAGCCCAAAGTCCTGAAGGCATATTATTATATTTGGGGTGGGGACTTGATATCGAATCCCCATAATATCAAGAGGACGCCTGATGCTAAGCAATTCCAGAAGGCCAACGCTATGGCCTGATGCTAAGCAGATCCAGAATATTGATATACTAATTGACATTAACTACAAAACTATTTAAATATAACCAAATGCACACGATAACTACTCATGTCAAAGAGTCAAAGCCTATAAATCATATTTAACCGTATAACTATTTACATGCTTTGCATTTGTTTCAAATGAACTTGAATTGAAAAAAACTAACTTCGCAAATCAGTGAGATAGTACTGCTATGCTATTTTGTTATAATCACCAGATTCTGATTTTTGACGACCATTCTTAACAATCTCGTTACTGCAATAATACAAACTAAACCCAAAAAGCAATCCAACTCTAGTGACTAACTCTAACACTCAGCATCAGAAGGTAATCACCATACTAAAATTGTCACGACCCGGATTTTTCACCGTCGGGAGTCATGTTGGCACCTACTGTCGGAGCAAGGCAAGCCAAACATTTAAACACATTCGGATAACAACATAACAATAATAAGATAACGAATTTTTAAATAAAGCGGAAGTCTATTAAAACATAAATAACTGAAAACCCAAAATGCGGAAGTTTAACATTTCACTACCCAAGACTGGAGTCGCTACCTCACGAACCACTAAAGAGTGCTACAAACAAGTCTGAATAGAAAATACATAATATCTGTCTCGGTACAATGAAAACAAACTGAAAATATGGAAAGGGACTTCGGCCTGCGAACGCCAGCTAGGGTACCTCGTAAGTCCCTGGACTGAAGTCAGCTCCCGATCAGTATACTACTGTTGTGGTCCAAAAGCTACTCTGGTACCATCATCTGTGCAAAAAGCACAGAAGTGTAGCATCAGCACAACCGACCCCATGTGCTGGTAAGTGCCTGGCCTAACCCCGGTGAAGTAGTGACGAGGCTAGACAGGACTGCCAAATCAACTTGTGCAGTTCAATATATATATATATGCAATAAAAGGAAAGAATACCGAAATTAAACAGTTAAAAAAGGAGGGAAACATGTTATGGGGGAGTAAAATTCGGATACAAAGTCAACAACTTAAGAAAGGAACATGGCAATAACAATATTTAACAAAAGCAGGAAAATAAACAGTTACACGGAATCAACCTTCTTGCTTTTACTCTCAATCTCACCAAAAGCAATCAAATAAAATGCACGGCATCACCCTTCGTACTTTCCCTCACATAACTCTCTTGGATTTAAAAACCGAGAAGACCGGGCCATGTTTAAAGGAAATAGGTTAGGGCTTGTGGTAGGGGAGGGTGAAGGGGTCATGGGGTGTTGATTTGGGATGGTATGGGGCGGCGCCGCCAACAGAAGGTGGTGGGGGAATGGTGGCGGCTACTAGGGTTCATGGCTAAGATTCGATATTCGACGCGTTCTAGGGGTGTTCGTAGGAAACAGAGTTGGTATTTAGGGTGAGGAGGTGCTGGTGGTTCAAGGGTGTAATTTTGGTAGCCATCGGAGATGGTGCTGCCGGATATGGCGAAAGGACTGTTAGGTTTTTTGAAGATTCGTGAAGATAGGCTGGGATTCGAGGAAAACTAATGGTGGATCGGAGATGGGGAAGTAAAGGTGAACCTAGGGTGTAAAAATGGAGGTCATCAGACGTTCGCTGCCGGCGGAGGCGATTTTTGGCCAGTGGTTTACGGCGGAGGACGGTGGGGTTAGGCTCCGTCTCTGAAACTGGTGAGAGACGATAGGGGGTTCTGAGGGGGGTGGGGTGCGTTACTCCTTTTTATATGGATTTAGAGATTGAATTCAGGCCGTTAGATCAACTGAGATCAACGGCCTGGATCAACCACTTAATCTGAACGGTGTCATTTAGGCACCTCAGAGACTAGGTTGGTCCTCGTTTGATCGGGTCAGGGGACGGGTATGGGTTAAGGGCGAGGCTGTGGACCGTTGGATGGGGAATGGATGAACGGCTGAGATTAATTGACATTGAAACGACGTAGTATTCTCACCATACTACGTCATTTCTAACGTCTCCTGGACTGAAGTTTTGGACCGGGTATAAGGGCTGGATTTAACGGGTTTTCCATGTTTGGGCTGGAGAATTAATTCAAGATTGGCCCAATTTCGATTTGCTCTTTTATTCTTTCCTTTTCCTATTTATTTCAAATTATTTTCCACAATTAATGCTAATAATCCTAAACTAAAATATAAACCCAAATTAACTTAAAAATATTAATCAACTTTAAATAATACCTATCACAAGTAATTAAATACTAAATAAAAAGAAAATCTCACAGTTTGACATCAAACACTAAAAATACAAAATATGTTATTTTTGTGATTTTTTATTTTTTGTAAAATAAGTAATGTACTACTTAACTCAAGAGCTGTAAAATTAAATCCTAAATGCAAATGTAACCTGTTTTTATATTTTTCCATTAATTTAGACAGAACAATCATGTATAGACAAATGCAAACAATAACGGAAAATACCACAAAAATTCACAAAATTGCGCACAAGGAAAAATTATTTTATTTTGAATTCTTTGGGAGTAATTCGTGTGAGGCAAAAATTATGTGCTCATAGTAATGACTGATTTTAGACTTATAGATGCTGGTAGCAAAATGCAGATTGATTTAAGATCTTATAGGCATGACATCTAAATACATCAATTAGTTTTAAAACCTTATTGACATGCAGAAACTGACCTAAAATTTGTCGGCATAGAGAGATCGATTTACAGGCATGGTGTCAAAAATGCATAATCGATTCAAACCCTATAGGCATGACGTCTAAATGAATAAACATTGCGATAACTTATAAGCATGGTATCTAAATAACATACATTGCAGTAACCTATAAACATGGTTTCTAAATAAACAAATATTGCAATACCTATAGGCATGGTATCTAAGTAAACAAATATTGCAATACCTATGGGCATGATATCTAATGCAAGTAAATAACCCTAAGACCATGGTCTCTAATGCAAGCAAATAATTATAATAAACCTAAGGACATGATTTCTGCCCCAAATTCCCCAAAAATTATATAAGAATCCCTCCTTTTTTACTGATTTCCCCAATATCTGTTTACAAGGATTATTACATACCATAAAAAATGAATTACAAAATAAACCAAGTTATGCTATAGGGAGCCTAAATAGGCCTAGCATGAACCTGGACAAATAGGCCTTCAAGCAGTCCAAAATGCCATAATCTCATAGCGCACCCAATGGTATCCTGGTGTGTCAAAGTTCCCAAAGGGCCTCAGGGGACCTAGAGCAATGCTCACACCAGGAAAACTTTCAAAGCAACCTTTTGTGAGCAAGTTTAGAAACCCAACTCCAGTATGTCAACGTTCAGATGAGTCACATAGGCTCATAAGCGATGCTTATACTGGGGGGGGGGGGAGACCCTAGATGTTCTAAGCATAGGAGTTGAAAACAGGAGATAGTTTTTAAGAAAATAGTTTTGGATTCTCAGGAAGTAAAGAGAAAATATGGTCATTCCATCATTGGAACTTAAAAAAAGGTCCCATCAATCAGATATTTTACAGAAACAGGATCACTCAAAGTTTCAATTTAGTTTGTTAGTTGTTACTAGGTGAGCAGACACTAATCAAAGGCATGGCATGCTGGGATCACTCAGACATTCACATTCAAAGGGGTAGTAGGGATGGGGAGCCATATTGGTTAGGATTCTGTGAGAGGTGAACACTTTAAGAGCATGCTAGTGGAGAAGTAAACAGACAAAGGTCCAGTTTAGACATGAGCAAGTATACATACTTGGTGAAAGCAGAAGCACATAGGTATGGCTAAAATATAAGAAAACATGTTAAAAACAAGACACATAGGTTAAATCAAACAGAAGTAGACATGTTATTGCAGTAATGTATAGGTTGAACAGAAGTAGACATGCTTATTATAGTAAGCACATAGGTTTGCTTAAGCAAAAGAAAGGCATGCTGATTATGAGGAAACACTCAGATCAAATTGAATAGCAATAAGCATAGATTCTAATGATCATGCTGATTGGGAACAATAATCACGAAGCACATGATCTAATAAGATAAATAGATATGCTTGATAACATGGCACATAGTTGAATTAAATAGTAGTAGACATGCTGAATAGGGCAAACATACAGGTTCAGAAGAAAAGCATGTTGGTTATGAGAAAAACACATACGTTTGATCGAATGACAATAGTGAGAGCATACCATTTAAGGAAGCAGAAGCAGAAGGTAAAGTAGGAAGGATTCAACAGCCTAGTCTTGGCTTTCCGCCGACTAGACAAGCAATGAACACAAGCAGCAGAAGAGATGAGAGCAAAGTTTGTGTATGAGTGTGCTTATGAACTATGTTCGTTGTTTAATAATCAGAATGAGAGTGTATATATAGCACTCAGGAGATGAAACATATGAGAAAAAATAAATAAATCAGAGTTCATACAATAGGGTAATCAAATAAATCAATCAGTTAATTAGGGGCTCAACTCGATCGATTCCCACAGAAGAATCCGGAAAGGACCCCCTTAAGTTGGGGAGAATCCTTTAACGAATCAGATTGGGATTGAAATAAGGTAAACAAATCAATCATATACCATGTAGGAGTCAATTAAATCCCTAAATCAGACTAATAGTCTAATTAAGGCAAGTAGTACTAATTAAAGTCACAAATAAGGAAGATAGGTAAATCACAAAGAAGTACTGACTTTAACAGGAAAATATAATTCGACCCTAAAATAAATTAGTCAATATATTTGATTGACAGAGATAAACAAATAGCGGGAAAAATATTGAAGCAATCAGTGCAATAAACGAAAAGACCTAGGGTTTAAAGCATATACACACAAAATTAGTCAAACCAATAAAGATAATCAGATCAAACACTTGGAATTTAAAACCCCTTTGAAGAGAACTTAGGACGAAACCCTAGTTCTTAGAAAACAATATAAACGAATAATAATAAGGAAAAATAAGGTTTTTTCGAAGAAAATACCAAATATAACTTAGCGTTTCAGATCTACAAGGATCTGAAAAGACCCAGGTAGCATAAGATTAGGGTTTAAAGAAAAATAATAGAGATGGAAGAGACCTGGTTTAAAACCATAGATCGAGCCATAAATAGGAAGTAAATAATACTCACAAACGGAGATGGCCATAGACAGGCCTATGAAAGGTTTTGAACAAAATAAACGAAGTTAAATCTCTTCGAGATTCTTTCATTAATCGACATAATCGAACCACCAGAAGAGGTAGAAGGCCATCAAGGGTCGGAGAACACACAAAAACTCCATAGACGGGATTTTCTCGCCGATGACTACGATTAGGGTTAGGGTGAATTGAGAGAGAGTTGGAGAGGTTAGGGAACGAAAGGCGACCGAGTGTATCAAATGAATTAGGTTAGGGGGGTCATACAGGTTAAAAATGGTAAGAAATAATAAGGGTCATTGATCTCAGAGATCAACTGCCAGGATTAAAAGGTGGCTGGGTCGGGTTAGGTTTAATTGGGTTGGGTCTGATTTGAATTGGGCTTGGGTTAATTAAATTGGATGGGGAAGGGGTCCGATTTTGGGTGTAAATTAGGGGCTATTTGTTAAATATCCATTTTACCAAATAAAATAATTTTGAAAATAGATAATTAAAATGATAAAATTTATTTTCATGCATGAATGTGATTTAAAATAATTATATAATATTATAAAAGTATTAAAAGTCATTTTCTATATCGATAATGTAGTTATGCATTTGTATGGGCTATTTCTGTAGAATATGTAATTATTATAGTCTTAAAAATGCAAATGTAGTTATAAAAAATGCAGTTAAAATATTTGAACACTCATATGAATATAAATGATGAATTTAGATGATTAAATCATCATAAAATAGTATGAGGGATAGTTTTAAAAATTTATGTAATAAAAAATACAGAAATAAACCTTAAAAATTGTAGAAAAATTATAAAAATACTTGTCCATGTTTGTAAATGCATGCACAATATTTTGAAAGTGTGTGCACACATTTAAGAATATATGAGGGAAAATTTGGGTATCAACAAGCAGGTCACTTCCAATAACCTGTATCTAGTATAAAATAATGATAGGAAAAAAAATACAGAAACGAAATAAGGTAGNGGGGGGGGGGTTCCTATTTTAGGTGTAAATTAGGGACTATTTGTTAAATATCCATTTTACTAAATCAAAATAATTTTAAAAAGAGCTAATTAAACGGTAAAAATGATTTTCAAGCATGAAAGTAATTTAAAATAATTATTTAATATTATTAAAATATAAATATAATTATAAAAATTCAATTAAAATATTTGAATGCTCATATGAACATAAATGATGAATTTAGATGATTAAATCATCATAACATTATATGACGGATAATTTTGAGCATATATGTAATTAAAAAATATAAAAATAAATGGATTTAGGGCCTTGAAAAAATTATAGAAAATTTATAAATGCATGTACAATATTTTGAAGTTGTTTATGCATATCTAAAATATATGAGAAAAAAATTGGGTATCAACAACTGATACGGTACTCGTAGGTTGGAAGCAGGCATGCAGAGAATTTCGGGTATTTGAACTGGGTTCTAAGCTTATTTGTTTGAATAAAAGAGAATATCTTCATATTTGACTGAGTTAATGTGCTCAGGTGAGCTATGGTAGCACAAGTAGGTGCTCAAGATGTTAAATAATGATTTCGGACAACTCCACTGCAGTTCTCAGCACATTCGAGGACAAATATATGTTTAAGTGGGAGAGAATGTACGACCTGATCGGTCGTTTTGAGCCCTAGTGCGACGTTCATCAGTTTGAGACCCCGAGCAGCTTCACTTAAGGTATTAGGACTTGTACGCCTGGTCGAAATTGAATTTCAGGAAGTTCGGGGTTGATTTAGAAAGAAAATTCTCATTTCGAAAGCTTTAAGTTGGGAGAATTGACTAAGATTGGATTTTTGAGTAAACAACCTCAGAATAAGGATTTAAAGATTCCAACAGGTTCATATGATGATTTTGGACTTGGCCGTATGTCTGGATCGGCTTTTGGATGACATGAGAGCGTTTCGGCGCCTATTGTGTAAGTTAGCATTTTGGAAGAATTTCATAAGTTTGGGTTGGCGTGCATTTCAGTGTTATCGATGTCTGTTTGGGATTCCAAGTATGGAATAACTCCGTATGGTGATTCTAGTACTGGGAGCACGGTCGGGAGTGGATTTGGAGGTCCATAGGTCATTTTGGATTCATTTGGCGAAAGTTAGAAATTTGAAGGTTTTTTAGAAGTTTGACCGAAAGTGAACTTTTTGATATCAGGGTCGGATACCGATTCCAGTAGTTGGAGTAGGTTCGTAATGACTAACATGACTTGTTTGCAAAATTTAAGGTCAATCAGAGGTGATTTGATAGGTTTCAGCATCGAATGAAGAAGTTCGAAGTTCTAAAGGTCATTAAATTTGAAATGGAGTGTGATTTGTGATTTTAGCATTGTTTGATGTGATTTGAGGCCTCGAGCAGGTCCGCATTATGTTATGGGATTGGTTGGTGTGATTGGACGGGGTCCCGGTAGATTCTGGATGATTAACGGATCAATTTTAGAATTTGAAGAAGAAGTGAAGCAGTTGCCTTCTGGCATAACCGCACTTGCGAGGCTTGGGCCGCAGGTGCGGAGCCGCAAAAGCGACCATGAGGGCCGCATATACGGTTTTGGGCTGGAAGTGCAAAGATCGCAGATGTGGTCATCTCGCCGTAGAAGCGGAACCGCAGAAGCGGTAGGGGAGCGCAGAAACGGAAAGGGGGCAGATTGTGGCAGACCACAAAAGCGGTCAAGTGACCACAAGTGCGAAAAGGCTGGAGGCAGTGAGGTTTCTTTAAAATTGGGGTTTGGTTCATTTTCACTCCATTTTCTTTCATGAGAGCCGATTTTGGAGCAACTTGGGAGTGCCATTTTTACCACAAAATATGAGGTAAGTGATTTATACTAGTTTGAGTTAAATACATCGATTATGTAGATGTTTTAACATGGAAATTAGTGGAAAATTTGGGATTTTGAGGAAAATCTAGAAAATTTGTATTCTTGGATTTTGATTACGATTTTGGACATGAAATTAAGAGTAAATTATATATTTGAGTTTGTGAGGTTATGAGTAAACTTTATCTTCAAAAAATTTCAACATCCGGACACGTGTGCCTGAGGGTGATTTTTACCGACTTTTCGATCGAGGGTTAGGAATTGTTATAAATTGTATTATAATGAGTATTCGAGCGTATATTAATGGGTTTGCATAATTATTGGCTAGTTGTTGAGTGTTGTGCATCGGTTTTTGTCGTCGGAAGGGCCGATTATTGAGCTTCGGAACGAGGTGAGTCTACTTTCTAATCTTGTAAGAGGGAATTAACCCCATAGGTAAAATAATTAAATATGTGCTTCTATTTGAAGGGGCTACGTACGCACGAGGTGACGAGAGTCCGCTCGTAGCTACTAACTAAGTCTATGTCCGGGTAGTTTTAGACTTACATCATGCCTTGATTGATATTGTTAAAATTTATGTTTATTGTTATTTGAGAAGAAACAAGATTTAGGTTGTGTAATAATTGGGTTGAAAGAAATTTAAATCGAGGAATTTGAGATTTTAAGAGTTTCCGTAAACTTCGTATTTTCGAAAAGAAATGATAAATATTATAATAGCTTAAGAGATATATAATTGACCCCGTCACATATATGATTCGCGCGGGGAAGTCCCTTGAATTATATTTGACCGCGTCACACGTATGATTCGCGAGCGGGGTATTAACTTTTACTACTCTCATGGGAGAGGGCCGATCGCCTTGACAGGTTAATAGATGCATCTATGATTCGCGCCATTCGACCATCTAGCATCGCATAGTTTACTTTTATGTTGGATCGGGTCGTACGCCTCGGCATTTCCTCTCTCTCTCTCTCTCTCTCTCTCTCTCTCTCTATATATATATATATATATATATATATATATATATATATATATATATATATATATTGGGCTAGAAACCAATGAATGTGAGGAATTTTCCCTGATTTGAATTATGATAATTTCCTTAATGAAATTCTCTATAATTATACATACATGCTCCGGTTACGGAGAAAACTTGCTAGCCGAAGACTTGAGTAAAATTATAAAGAAGAGGATGGTACCATGTGTTTATACATGCTTATTTCATATATTTGTCAACTTTCATATCCACTTCTTTATTGTATTTGATATTATTGGACCGCTAGTAAGTGTCGAAGATCCCTTGTCACTGCTTCGAGGTTAGATGGGATATTTACTCGGTACGCGATGTTTTCTTACTCATACTACATTTGCTGTGCATTTTTGTTGCACAGGCACATGTACATCTAGTGGCCTAATGGTCGTAGCAACATGATTGATACGGAGACTTAGGTGGGTTGCACCTCTCGAGACGACTCACAGCCAGCAGAGTCTCCTTTAGAGTATTGTATTGTACTATCCGCTATGTCCAATTTGTATTCCGGATAGTTATTTTATTACATCTTGTTTTTCCTAGAATACGCTCATGTACATGTGATACGAGGTTCTCGGATGATTTCGAAATTATTCAAGGTACTACTTCTCTACGGGTCACCCAAGAGTATTTAGCCTTGCAAGGTGATCCGCAACAGAATTTCATGAGTGGTGCCGGAAAGGATAATATATACGCGGACCCTATCCTCGTCACATGCCGATATTGAAATCAAGATTCAAGAATGATATATTTCAATATCAATCACAAAGGAACAGTTTGCCAAGAAAATGCATGCCACTTAAACATATAGACAACAGAGTGAAAACTGCACTAATCTCACATAAAAGATAACAACTTAACAAAGATTAGAGATCTCCCTGCTGTAA